>CP139503.1:245247695-245270195 GCA_021014915.2 Artemisia tridentata subsp. tridentata
TGTAATCGAATTATCGAATTACGGGCTACTATATTTTAAAAAAAACTACCTAATTTTAATGCACGTAAAATGACCAAAATATCCTTTTGTTCATGTATTGGTTGCCCAAACTTAAAAAGTTGCCCAAAATACAATACATCCCGTATACATCGTAGCAACAGTTGTTGAGGTACTCTGGTCGGTGACGTGGCGTCCTGTGTTCCGTTGGATCAGTTGCCCTGGGCTAAGGGGGGAATTTTCTGTGAGCGGGCCGGATACTCTTAGCAGTTGGGCAATCGGGCTATTTTAGTAATTATCCCTAAAATTTTTGGTATCACAAGATTAACAAAGACATACCGAGATAAAGGGACAAGGCCATGCTATGGTTGCACCAACACAGTCTTCAAGAGATTTCTGCTCAAATTGTTGGTTGAAAGCTTATGTTCTCACTTATCAAATCCTTGAATGTACCAGCTTGGCCGATTTAAAAGCTGAATGATATTATTATTCTGAGATTTTACTTATACCAGTAGGGCTTGTGTGTGTCATTAGCCTGAGTCGGATCTATTTTTTATTTTTAATCTTGAACTTGAGCATCATGTTATGAAAAGCATTAGTCACCTGATATGCATTTTTAAGTGTATGAGTTTGTAGTACACACCTAAGTAAGTCATATGTATTGCACATCATACGTTCTTGCACCAGATGCAATGTCGTATTACACTATCACATAATAAGGAGTGTTCTATTATGGCGTATGATAATAAAACCACAACAAATAAGCGTACTATAAAGGTTAATGTTAAAAGACACAGGTGTATCAATCTATGGTACCCAAGTATCAATCTATGGTACCCAAGTATCAACTGTCATATTAACTTATGTTTTAATAATACATTTGCGAATAAGCGTTCTAAATAATTAATGTTTTATGACTTATGTATCAAGTGTCCTATTATGGTGTATTGTAATAAAACCATAATGAATATGCATCCTTTAAGGGTCCTATTAAGTTTTGTTATAATAAAACTTTTGCAAATAATCGTTTTAAAAAAATGATGTTATATGACTCAAAAATGAAATGTCCTATTATGGTGTACAATAATAAAACCATTGTACATAAGCGTCCTATAAAGGTTAACGTTATAATACCCACGTGTCAAAGGTCCTATTAAATTTTGCTATAATAAAACTTTTTGTGAATAAGCGTTTTAACTAACTGATGTCTTATGACTCAAAACTCAAGTGTCCTATTATGTCTTATTAGGTTATGTCATAATAGGACATCTAGTGATCAAGTGTCGTATTACACTATCACATAATGGGACACCAACAACTAAATGTCTTATAAAGTAATTTATTAGGATCCATATTTTAAGCGTCCTATTAAGGTTATGTCATAAAAGGACATCTAGTGATCAAGTGTCGTATTACACTATCACATAATGGGACACCAACAACTAAATGTCTTATAAAGTAATTTATTAGGATCCATATTTTAAGCGTCCTATTAAGGTTATGTCATAATAGGACATCTAGTGATCAAGTGTCGTATTACACTATCACATAATGGGACACCAACAACTAAATGTCTTATAAAGTAATTTATTAGGATCCATATTTTAAGCGTCCTATTAAGGTATATGATAATAGGACATCTAGTGATCAAGTGTCGTATTACACTATCACATAATGGGACACCAACAACTAAATGTCTTATAAAGTATTTTATTAGGATCCATATTTTAAGCGTCCTATTAAGGTATATGATAATAGGACCCCAAATCATCGACCATCCTATTATATAACTTTTTAGGACATTGCCTAAGTAGCAAATATTTAAAAAGGACCCTAAATGCTCATATGTCCTATTAAACAGTTTTTTAGGACTCCATTATCATAGCGTCCCACACAAAGGGTCCTAAAAAGCCACTTTTGTTGTAGTGCATGATGTCATTGTATCATTTTAAAAATAAAGTTTCCTTTTAAGGAAATAAACAAGTAGATGTGTAAAATGTAATTCTAAGTAAACTTGTGAAATATAAAATGTGTTTTAAAGAGACTTTAACTAGTATTTATGATTTGCTAAAAGATATACTTTGTAATTGTCATTAACAAAACTATGTAAAGATCGTAAAATATAAATAACGTTTTTAGGACGATATTTGTATTAACAATTATGTACGTGGGTTTTTTATTTTTTGATTAATTAATAAGTGACTAGGATTGTCACAATTGATTTTTGATTTTTATGATCTTTCTTGAACCAAACTCTGATCGAGTATAATTTAAATGATTATACCAATGTTGTTACCCTTGTGTGTCCATGTGTTTTTTCATAGAAACGTATACTTGATTTACATAAAACCGAAATTTTTTGTAAACTGTAAGCAAAACAAAAAATAGGGAACAAAATGGAAGGTTTATTGTAACTAGAAGACAAAATTTGTAGCTTACTTTTACTGTTAAAATGATAAGCTGAAGTTGGTAAATCTTTTAATACTAAAAAGGTAAAAGGTAAGTTATATTTTTTTACATGTATGATATATATTGCGTTTTGTATTATTTTATCACACGCAGGGACCAGGTATGTAAAAGTGTAAAAGATGAAGACTGGAGATAGCAAGGCAGGAAGTTAAGGAATCTATGGTTATAAGGAGTATATATACTCCTTATCTCATCACATTTTATTTACTTTTCATATCATATTTGTGTGTATATTCTTTATCATCTCTCTCTCTATTTCTCTCTCCTCTCTCTCTATTTCTCTCTCTCTCTCTCTCTCTCTCTCTCTCTCTCTCTCTCTCTCTCTCTCGTCTTATGAGTTTGAGAAGATTTGTTTGGTTCTTGATTCTTTCTTTCTTGTAATAGTTCTGAACTCAAAACCTATATCCATATTTGAAGTGGTTAATAGATGTTGTGAATAAAATAAGTGGAGAGGTTGGTTGTGTTCCTATCATTGCGTTTTCTGGTTGTTAAAACTGATCTTTGCATAAATTTCTTCATGGTATCAAAGCCAGGTTGGATTTGATACAAAGATCAAATGTTTTTCAAAAGTTTTTCAAAATTAGGGGTTCAAATTTTTTTGGGGCTTTTATGTTTTGAGTTTAGATCTGGGTAGATCATGTTGTTAATTGTACGACTCGTTGTTGAATTGTTCGATTTGGGTAAAAATCGATTGGTTATTGTTGATTTAAATTTTTAGGGTTTCTGAAAATTGGGGGTTTTTGGTATAGTGTTCTTACGAGTGATTAAAAAGTGTTAATCAATAGTCTCTTGGTTTTGATCTTTAAGATATAAGTGTTCTTGGTCAATCTTCAAAAGTTAGGGTTTACTGTATCGAATCCTTGCTCGGGGGTTGTTATTTTTTGTTATTAATCTATCAGTTATTAGTATTGTTGAATCTGTTTTACTCAATATAGTTTACTAATTGTTTGTTTTGTTTTATGTTCATATATTCCATTGTGCACATTGGATTGTGGTTTGTTAAGATATCTAATCTCTTGGTTTGGAGCTTTTGCATGCTCTGTAACACCTCTCACGCCATCTTTTAGGTTTTTTGTTGAAATTAGTGGTTAGGTCAAGGGATTTGTTTGATTAATTGAGAAGTTGTGGAGTTTGATTGGTGGATTACTTGTGAATGTTGATGTTGGTAATTAGCAGATTGTGTGTGCAAATGTTTTGGTCTCCAGGACACATACCCTTTGGTCTTAACTATTCTTGGCCTACTTCCTTTGAGAAGCAAGAAATCCTGCTCTGGATAAGATTTGGTGTGTGTTTGTTGGTTCCACTTTTGTGCCTAAGCCTGCTGATTTCCATAAGGTGTTACTTGTTTTGTTTTTGCTAATTTTTATTTGGTTTTCATAATGTTTGATAGGGATAAACTTCCTAAGGATTCTGGTTGTGCAACAGGTTCTATGGAGGTTCATCTTGATCAATTTGATCCATTGTTCTTGCATAGTAATGATAATAGTGGAATTTCTTTAATCAAATTTAAATTAGAAAGAATAGAAAATTATAAAGTTAGGTTTGTTGCTATAACTATAGCAATACATACTAAGAACAAACTTGGTTTTATAAATTGAAAAATTGAAAGGCCCGTTGAGGCTGTTTATTGCAAGAATAATGGGATAGATGCAACTCTTTGGTACTTTCACGGATTCTTGGATGTGTTTCTCAAGATGTGTTTATGGGTCAAATATTTTCTAAAAATGCTAAAAATATTTAGGATGAATTAGAATAAACTTATAATAAAGAAAATAGATCTGCTATCTTTAATATGCACTATAAAATACATTCATTCACTCAATTTGGTTCATCTCTCTCTAATACTATCACAAATTCCATGCATTATGGAGGCAGTATGTCTCCCTTGTCAATCTGCCTAAGTGCACTTGTGATGGTTCCTCTAAGCTTAAGAAACATAATCACCTTATCAAGCCGATGTAGCTTTTTATGGGTCTTGATGAGGACTATGCTCCCATCAAAAGAATAATTATTCTCACAACAGATCCTATTCCTGATCTTAAAGGTGCTTTTGCTATCTTGTCTAGAGATGAGTCTCACAGGAGTTCTCCTTCTCAAAGTATGTCTAAAATTGGTAATACTGCTTTTGTTTCTAGAACAAATACTAGAAATAATGATTGGTCTGGTAGTAAGAATATTAATAATAACCAGTTTAGAAGGTTGTACAAGCCTAACTTGGTGTGTACTCATTGCAGTATGAATAGTCATACTACTGATAGGTGTTTTGAATGGAATGGATATACACCTGGTTTAAAAAAAAAAAAAAAAAATTAATACTAATCAAAATTTTGTTAGTAATATTGTTGTTTCCGATTCGGTTCATCTAACTCCCTTACAGATGATCAGTACAAAAGACTGATGGATTTGATTAGTGAGAAATCTGGATCTAGCAGTTTGCCTGCAAACATTGCAGGTATAAATTGTGTGATCAGTTTTTGTACTTCTAGATTTTTTAATCATAATTTTGACATAAGCTCATATAGCATATACATTAGTTGGATTATTGATTCTGGTGCAATTCAACATATGACATGCATCATTCTGAATATGTTTAATTTTGTGAATGTTTCAAAACTTAAAATGATTGTGGGTCATCCTAATGGTACTAAAGCTCTTGTGACACATGTTGGGAGTCTTAAATTGACAGTTAAGATTGTTATTCATGATGTCTTAGTTATCCCAGGCACCCAAGTTAGCTTGTTTTCTGTGCATAAACTAAATAAAGATAACAAACTTAGTCATTTTTGATGAAAATGTTTGTGCTATTCAGGATTCCATTCAAAAGGACCCAAGTGGGACTGGTAAAGAGGGTAATGGGCTGTATTTTCTTAATACATGTAAAAAACTGGTTAATAACGATATTCAAGTTTGTTGTTTGTCTAAGTGTATTTGGCATAACTGTGACGAACAGTAATTTTCTCACTAATATTTAAATAACAAATGTTAATTTATTATTACTTAACTGTTAAATTAAGCATTCATGAGCTTTCATGACTATTCGGGAAACAAACCCGCACACTGTAACATACAGTAACTCGCAAAAATATTTAACCTTATCAGAAAAAGTGAATTTTCCATTTTCTGAAATTTACAGACTTCAACATAATAAAAGCGAGAGGTTATCTCACTTTTTCTGAAAAACGACACCACACGCGTACCGACACCACATTAGTAACGGTTTAATTTTATAACTTATTTTCGGAGTCGATAAATTTTACTTTTATACAAGTTTTATAAAAACATCTTCAGAATTATATTTTTCGCGTTTATACCAAACCGGCGAAACACGATTACACCTCAACTCAACGGGACACGGGGTACACAAATTACACTCTAATATAATAAGCCAACCAAACCCTTATCTCTTTTCCCTGGTATACGCGCCCTCTCACATACACCCACCTTCAAATTGTGTGATCAGTTTTTGTACTTCTAGATTTTTTAATCATAATTTTGACATAAGCTCATATAGCATATACATTAGTTGGATTATTGATTCTGGTGCAATTCAACATATGACATGCACCATTCTGAATATGCTTAATTTTGTGAATGTTTCAAAACTTAAAATGATTGTGGGTCATCCTAATGTTACTAAAGCTCTTGTGACACATGTTGGGAGTCTTAAATTGACAGTTAAGATTGTTATTCATGATGTCTTAGTTATCCTAGGCTACCAAGTTAGGTTGTTATCTGTGCATAAACTAAATAAAGATAACAAACTTAGTCATTTTTGATGAAAATGTTTGTGTTATTCAGGATTCTATTCAAAAGGACCCAAGTGGGACTGGTAAAGAGAGTAACGGGCTGTATTTTCTTAATACATGTAAAAAACTGGTTAATAACAATATTCAAGCTTGTTATTTGTCTAAGTGTATTTGGCATAACTGTGACAAACGGTAATTTTCTCACTAATATTATAATAATAAATGTTAATTTATTATTACATAACTGTTAAATTAAGCATTCATGAGCTTTCATGACTATTCGGGAAAAAACCCGCACACTGTAACATACAGTAACTCGCAAAACTATTTAACCTTAACAGAAAAAGTGAATTTTCCATTTTTTGACATTTACAGACTTCAACATAATAAAAGCGAGTGGTTATCTCACTTTTTCTGAAAAACGACACCACACGCATACCGACACCACATTAATAACGGTTTAATTTTATAACTTATTTTCGGAGTCAATCAATTTTACTTTTACACCAATTTTATAAAAACGTCTTTAGAATTATATTTTTCACGTTTATACCAAACCGGGGAAACACGTTTACACCTCAGCTCAACGGGACACGGGGTACACAAATTACACTCTAATATAATAAACCAACCAAACCCTTATCTCTTTTCCCTGGTATACGCGCTCTCTCACATACACGCACCTTCATTCTTAACGTTTTCTTTCTTGGATTCTTCTCTCCTACTCCCAGACCATCATCCATCACCATCACTGCCCATGGATCTATATGCTTTTCCCCTCTCCCGAAGACTACCGTCGCTCTCACATAACCCTTCCCTAGAGTCAACGGATATAGAAGAGATGAGATGACGAGGATTGAGAACGAGTTTGGCTTCAAACGGATACTCCTCAACTACTAGGCTCGAAAGAAGGTCGAAGGCTTTCCATAGTATCATCTTTTTATTGTTATCGAATCTCAGTGGATCCACACACTCAAATCTCACACAAAAAAATCTTCTCGAGGTCTAGTCTTCAAGGGTTTTGATTTACATCGGAGGTGTGGATTAGCTGGGGTTCGGATTTGGATTTACTTGAATCGGATTCGGGGTCTTGATTCCTTGGTTCTTCTTGTTGATCCATATCTATTGTAAGAGTTTTAATCTCCTTTTCATTCTATAAACTTTCGATTGAATTAATTGTTATTTGAAGTTGTGACTGGATTCATTTTTACAAGTTGTGATGGAATTGTTGTTTTAATTGGTCGATTTGAAAACCTGCGAATGGTTATGTTTTGTTTTTTTTATTGATCTTGTGTGGCTCACAATTCTTAAATAAAAATCCGAGTATTGGCTTGTGTATGGAAGTGTCATGTTAGTTGTTTTTGTTCGGTTCGATTGTTGTTGATATGGTTAATAGTCTAGTAGGATTTTGGCTCATAGGTTTAGTGTAGAACATGTCTAATTTTTCTTGAGTCGCGTATGAATCTTGGGTCGAATCACAGTGGTGAACCTTGGTCTTTGATACTCACATGTTTGGCCACGATTATCAGACGATGAAATAGGTTGTGTTGTGAGGTATTTTCGTTGTGGTCGAAACCCCCCAGTAAACATGTAAGGGTGGCGTTGAAACATAAAATTTGTATAAGTTTAGGTTGCGTTGTGTTGTTTTTGGTTCAAGAGAAACCACACCCACAAAGGGTGTACTATGGTTGGCTTTGTTTTGGTTCATTCTTCACTAGGCAGCAACACATATAGGGTGTGTATGTGTTGGTTCGAGTCTCGTTGGGTTTAACGGGACAACCACAAAGGGTGTGTTGTGGTGCAGGTCTGAACTCAAAACACCAAAGGGTGATGAGCTAGTATCCGAGTCGCTATAATGTCAAAGGCCTTGAATCAATGACCTGGGTAAACTATTGTTGCGTGTAGTGAGGTCGCTGTGTCGAACCCAGCCAACAGCCATAACGTGAGTCTCGAGGTCACATCATTGAGTTGTGTCAAGCTCGTCACTCGAGCTCGACATAAACCTTGTGCTATAACTTGTTCTGTGTCAAACGTTAGTAAATATGTCCCAGATTATCCACAAGTCCTAAGTGGGCTTGTGTGTGCATGTGTTGAGTCACAAACCGAAAAGCCCAGTTAATAGTATAGTAATTCTTTTGCTGGTCAAAGCCCATTAAGCCCAAATCGGGTGTGTTGGTATAACAGGCTGAGTCTCATCTTCCATTGATTTCATAATGGGCCAGAGCTAAACAAGGGGGATTAAAGGGGTGCGTGAGTTTTTAAAATAGCCGAATGTATATGATTAAATGAAAACTCAATATTGTAACCGTTGTGTGTATGTGTGTACCGACGTAACCTCGTACTCGACTTATTCCACAACTCAATCCCGACTCTTTTCTTTTCACGTTGCTACGAGTTTCGCCATAAATCACAACAAGTTATAAAAACATATGTTATAACACGAGACACTATATATACATACAACTATAAACTCTTTCATACAATTACAACTTATAAACACTAGTCAAAACTAGACTTATAAATTTTAAACATGTTTGTTTATTTATATCGCCTATTTGACTTACATACACACGAGATGATTACATAAAAACCTACGTAAGTTTTATAAAAGTTATAAACGGCTATTACTTAAACATATATATTTGTAACACATAGTTACCTCGAGAAACCGACACACATGCACGGGTCATGCCCGACTTCTATCAAAATAAATACACTTATCATGTTTTTATCAAAATTGAAAAACAAAACATTTTATATACAACCTCTATAATCTAGGTTCTCAAATTAAAAATCTTTTAAATAAAGCCATTACCTGCAAATAATTATTCATACACTTCAAAATATATTGTTAGCAAATATTTCAAAAATAACTATTTATATACTTTTATAAATACTATTTTTACATATCTTTAACGATAATGTTCCCATATTCCGAAAATGTCTAGTATTATTCGTAATTACTTTTTGTACATCGTCTTTCGATTATTGCCGAACCGGAATCTTATTCGTCCTCGGTATTTTTTATTATTGTACACTTATGCACTTCCAAGAGCCAATACCTACAAATACTTAGAAAACTGTTTTAAACTTAAATGCTGCCACACAAGCAACATAACATAAACACTTTAAAACTTTTGAATTAAATCTCGTTGAGTCTTAAATTAAAGTAGTGAACTAAGACATGCCTTACTAATCTAGGTCGCGTGTTGGTGCCGTACTCTCTCTGATTCACTTCATTCACTGTTTACTCTATTGAGGTGAGTTTATAGCTCCACTTTACTTATACTTGTTTTACGACTATGGGGTGAGAAATATGCAAAACATTTTCTGGACCACAATCATGTTTTATTTTCTCAAATCTATTGCATAGTTAGCCTAAGCCCCTGAATCCACTGTTATGCCCATCTTCATGAACCGTTAATTCACGCTGGGAAGCGCGATTGATATAAATAGATCTATTGGGGTGACTCCCCCGTTCGGTTGGCTAGATGGGTCAATGTGAGCGTATACTAAGTCGGACTACGAGTGTATTGGGTTAAACACTCGCTATAGGCTCCTGATTATTATTTATGTGCTACATTGTAGTGCACTGAACTGTCGAGCTTTGGTTACATGAACTTAGTGCTAGCGTGATAGACTATTTTGTATGACATTACATGTGTTGTAATGTTCGTACACAAAAGTATTGGTCCAAAATTATTACTTTACTGCTTTAATCTAAACCTATGAACTCAACAGCTTTTTGCTGACTTTTAGCAAGTTTTTTTCTCAGGTGTTTAATCTGGTTGGTTGTTGCAAGGTATTGGCATGGCAAGGGTCATAGACTATTTCCCGAAGTGTTTTTACACATAACTATGACTTGTTTGTATGAGACAACTAAACTAATGGGCCTTATTTTCTTAACTTGTAAGTCTATTGTAAACTCTATTTAACTTGAATGAATTTATTTAAACGGAGTATGTATTAAGTTCTTTATTACCTTGTGTTGTGATTACCAATTTTAGTAACACCCCATGACCCGAATACTTCCGCGATTATTAAATTTGGGGTGTTACAGATTGGCATCAGAGCTTAGGTTATAGAGAACTAGGTACATATAAACCCTAAACTATAACCGCTTTTTACAAAAACAAGTGCTTATGACCGCCACTCGCTTGCCTGCCTTGCTTGCCAAATTTCCTGTTGTTTACTTGTTTTATCTACGCATTACACTTTTGCTGATTTTACTTTACCATACATGTACTATAAGTATTTTCTATATACTTACACACATATACCGTCTTTGTCACAGACTATGCCTTCCTACGTCATCCCTCAGACCACACCGGGCTCAGTTGATCCCAACATGCAGGTGCTTCAGGCTTATCATGCACCAGACCCTGACACCATTGAGCCTACACCACTATCACCACCACATACTCATACTACACCAGTCACTCAAGTTGCTCCTACTATTCCTCGCCCTGCTATACGCGTAACCATACGCCCACCTACCAGACCATCATCCCACACTGCGGAGGGTACCTAGAGCCCTGCTCACACCCTTCTGTTATATCCATGCCGTCGTAGGTCCCTATGCACTTACATGGGCACCCCTACTACCTCAGTATCGTCACCACCCATCTTATCATAACGTTCACCTACCCACTCACCTCTACACCAGAGGCTCTGGAGGGCTAATGACTCTTACTCAACAGAGGTTCCAGAGGGGAAGGATGAGCAGACTAAGCAGTCAGTTACTGGGCAGACATTAGCTAAGAGTACTCCTACTGAGGGTACATGGACTGATATTGATTTGGGTTTGGGTACGTAGCAGAGGGCAGTTGTGCCCTGGGTTAGAATAATACTAGAGGATGTGCCTAGTACTTTGAGGTCGGAGAGGGCTCGAGGAGAGCTCAGGATGAGACAGAGGATGGCGCAGGATGGAAGGAGATACCGGGTATGATCAGTCACACTACTGCTATTGGAAATCCAGATTATGTGCTTTCCTCGCAATCTTTTGTGCCTCCAGATTCTCCACTTCCAGTGGCATCACCAGCTGCTACAGAGACCGACGTTATCTCACAGATTCAGACTCAGCTAGATTTACAGACTAACATACTAGGTCTCCACTCTGACCAGCTTGACGAGTTACAACCAGCTCATTTTGATCAGTATGATGACGAATTCAGCAGACTTTATGCTAGGACACACTCCAACAGTTGAGATATTCTTGACTTGGGTGACAGATTAGATAGACTTGAGCAGACACGGGTTGTGGCCCGAGAGGGAACCCAGGTGATGCATGGGAGGATGCTGATCCTTGAGGCCCAGGTGCAGCAATGTTAAGGGCTGATCAGGCACACCGCAGGGAGAACTTAGCATTGAGGACTCGCCTTGCTGAGATTGAGGCACAGCTTGGGTAGCATGCTTTTTGGTTCCAGCACCTGGACAGGACCATGGACCAACCTTAGATATGATTCATAGTTGTTATATTTCACTTAACTGAGGAGTCCTCAGTAAGTGTAGGATATTATCGTGAAGCTTGTAATTTTTAGATCTTGTAACGGCCTTTTAACCTATAACAAGCTCACTTTGTCATCTCTTTCTGTTGCTAATTATCTTGATTGAGTCTTTGTTTCTCTTTTTTTTTCATACTCTATTGTGATGCATTTATATCAATCATAAAACTCGTGTGATACCGTTCTTTTTATTTGAAACCTCATTCGTCGTCATCTTTTATGTTGTAGATAAATGACTCCTATAGGAAGGACAACCAAGACCACACGCGGTAGACCTGCTGCTACCACTCTTCCAACTGAGAATGGAGCAAATCTGCTTATTGTGGATCAAGCCATGCTAGATCAGTTGGTTAATGACCGTGTGGCAGCAGCATTAGCTGCAGCGAATGTAAACAACTCGACTACTGATATCGGAACCTCAAGACCTAAAAACAACAACAACCGCAGCTACACCTATCAGGAGTTCCGAAAGACTATGACTGGAGGTCTTGGAGGAATCGAGGGAGCTATTGTTTTGGTCAGATGGATTGAAAGGTTGGAGACTGTGTTTCGAATATGTAGTTGTGCGGATGAAGATAGGGTTAAGTATGCATCTCTCACCTTCACGGATGCTGCTCTAACCTGGTGGAACAACTATCTGAAGTCTGCAGGCATTGATGCTGCGTATGCAGTGCCATGGGAAAATTTCAAGGAAATGGTGCTCAAAAAGTATTACCCTCGCAACGAAGTTAAAAAGTTGGAGGTCGAGTCTTGGAACCACAAGGTGCTGGGTACCAACATTGCTGAATACAACCAACGCTCTCAAGAGTTGGCTTTACTATGCCCTGAGATGGTCCAGACTGAAACTCGCCTACTAGAGAGATACATTGGAGGATTACCCCCATACATTAAGGGTAATAACACTACCTCCAAGAATGCTGATCTCCATGAGACTATGAAAGTGGCCAACAAGCTAATAGACCAAGTAATCGAGGATACCGCTGAGAAGGTGGTTGACAACAAAAGAATGTGGGAAGATCACTTCAAAAACAACAACAACAATGGTCCGAACAAGCGACAAGAAGTGATCAAAGTCTATGCTGCCGGCACCAGTGCAAAGAAAGGTTATGTTGGGACGTTACCCAAGTGCAACACGTGCCCATTTCATCACAATAGGCCTTGCCCCATTCTATGCGGGAACGGAAGGAAGATCGGTCACCAAGCCAAGGATTGCAAAGCTCTTACTCTCATGATAAACCCAAAGATCACTGTAATGTGCTTTGAGTATGGAGTAATTGGGCACTTCAGGAGTGATTGCCCAGAACCGAGGAATAAAAATGAAGGAGTTTGCCAGGATCCTAACGACGCTGCGGGTAATGACGATGCTTGGAGAGATAATTCCCTCTTCGCATAATAAGACCTAAGTCTAGACCCTCTTGGATTGTATTTTCTTGAGTATTTGTACTTTCTTAAAGATTTTCATTTTTTCGTTGCATTGTATGGATCTTCATCTAATGAATTCCCTATCTTTTATGTCAATGCATTATGACAACTTAATTCCGTTACGCTTTCTATTGTATACCATCTTTGAAATTTTTCCTGCAAACTATTCTGCTATCGTCTCATATACGGTTGTACTCCTTTATAAACTATTTTGATTTCAAGCTTATAAACGGAATGACCAATACTGTTTTAAACCCAATGCTATCTTGATGAAACCAAACATGGCATCATCAATCCTCAATTAAACATAGCCTGATCACCTATGTTTAATTCAGGAAGGATCATGCTATGATGGGAATAGTCACATCAAGAATTTTGTACTTCAAAACTAACACATCACATCTCGACTGTCAAAGTTCAATAGTCTCTCGAAAAGGTCTCGAATTCATGTAGGAACGTGAAAATGAAATCAAGCGTAAATGCCCTCAATTTTCCTCAACTCCATCGGGTAACTTTAAGTAAAAACCGAGGACGGTTTTCCTTCTAAGGCGGGAAGGATGTGACAAAGGGTAAATTTCCCACTAATATTTTAACAATAAATGTTAATTTATTATTACTTAACTGTTAAATTAAGCATTCATGACTATTCGGGAAACAAACCCGCACACTGTAACATACAGTAACTCGCAAAACTATTTAACCTTATCACAAAAAGTGAATTTTCCATTTTTTGACATTTACAGACTTCAACATAATAAAAGCGAGAGGTTATCTCACTTTTCCTGAAAAACGACACCACATGCGTACCGACACCACATTAGTAACGGTTTAATTTTATAACTTATTTTCGTAGTCAATAAATTTTACTTTTATACCAGTTTTATAAAAACATCTTCAGAATTATATTTTTCGCGTTTATACCAAACCGAGAGAAACACGATTACACCTCAGCTCAACGGGACATGGGGTACACAAATTACACTCTAATATAATAAACCAACCAAACCCTTATCTCTTTTCTATGGTATACGCGCCCTCTCACATACACCCACCTTCATTCTTAACGTTTTCTATCTTCGATTCTTCTCTCCTACTCCCAGACCATCATCCATCACCATCACTGCCCATGGATCTATATACTTTTCCCCTCTCCCGAAGCCTACCGTCGCTTTCACATAACCCTTCCCTAGAGTCAACGAATATAGAAGAGACGAGATGACGAGGATTGAGAACGAGTTTGGCTTCAAACGGATACTCCTCAACTTCCAGGCTGAAAAGAAGGTCGAAGGCTTTCCATAGTATCATCTTGTTATTGTTATCGAATCTCAGTGGATCCACACACTCAAATCTCACTCACAAAAGTCTTCTCGAGGTCTAGTCTTCAAGGATACTGATCTACATCGGAGGTGTGGATTAGCTGGGGTTCGGATTTGGATTTACTTGAATCGGATTCGGGGTCTTGATTCCTTGGTTCTTGTTGTTGATCCATATCTATTGTAAGAGTTTTAATCTCCTTTTCATTCTATAAACTTTTGATTGAATTAATTGTTATTTGAAGTTGTGACTGGATTCATTTTTACAAGTTGTGATGGAATTGTTGTTTTAATTGGTCGATTTGAAAACCTGCGAATGATTATGTTTTGTTGTTGTTATTGATCTTGTGTGGCTCAATATTCTTAAACAAAAATCCGAGTATTGGCTTGTGTATGGAAGTGTCATGTTAGTTGTTTTTGTTCGGTTCGATTGTTGTTGATATGGTTAGTAGTCTAGTAGGATTTTGGCTTATAGGTTTAGTGTAGAACCTGTCTAATTTTTCTTGAGTCACGTATGAATCTTGGGTCGAATCACAATGGTGAACCTTGGTCTTTGATACTCACATGTTTGGCCACGATTATCAGACGATGAAATAGGTTGAGTTGTGAGGTATTTTCGTTGTGGTCGAAACACCCCAGTAATCATGTAAGGGTGGCGTTGAAACATAAAATTTGTATAAGTTTAGGTTGCGTTGTGTTGTTTTTGGTTCAAGAGAAACCACACCCACAAAAGGTGTACTATGGTTGGCTTTGTTTTGGGTCATTCTCCACTAGGCAGCAACACAAATAGGGTGTGTATGTGTTGGTTTGAGTCTCGTTGGGTTTAACGGGACAACCACAAAGGGTGTGTTATGGTGCAGGTCTAAACTCAAAACACCAAAGGGTGATGAGTTAGTATCCGAGTCGCTATAATGTCAAAGGCCTTGAGTCAAGGACCTGGGTAAACTATTGTTGCATGTAGTGAGGTCTGCTACACCCTGTGCCCGCTTTAACCAAAAATTAAAACTTTACGCAAAAAAAGCTTGAACTAAAACTGAACTTCTGTTACTCTTTTGCCCATTTACAAAAATCCATACCCTTTAAGACTTTAAGGCTAATTATAAATGAAACTAGACTCAATTACCTTCAAAACGACGGGTGGCACGACCTCTAATGACTTACGGATCAAAAGATATGATTTTTCAAAGTTTGACAAAAATGTTACCGAGCCGCCCATCCAATCGGATGGCCCTCCATCCGATCGGATGGAGATTGCTGATCTCTCGAAATCACGTTTAGATTCGTAAGTTGAAAACCCGATCTCGATATTTTACCAAACTTTCCAGATTTACTTAGTATACTATTGAGCTCATTTTCATACAAAAACATTTACCGTTTGACTCGCCGAGATAGTACTTTACAAATTAGACAGATTATGCATAAAACCCATTTTGACCCATTAACACATCAATACCACTTATACCACTTCAATTTCTTACCAAACTTAACAATTATCATTACATTAACCTACAAGACTTGTTCGATAAACACTTGACCCGTTCTCAACCCAAAATGGGTATATTTACACTTAATCCAAACACCCCTTTAACTTTACCATATAACACATAAAACATACTTTGACACAACGGTTGACCACCAAATCGTTAGGACAACCTTGACACACATTTTGCCACTTGGCTACACTTTAAAAAATATTACTTGACTCACGGGGGTACAAACTTACACATGAGCTCGGTATTCTACCTAAGCTCCTAAACACGTACTACCTTTAATCTTCCCGCATAATTGAACCATACTCCTTATTTCATGCCATCCAAAATCACAAGAACCTACAAAAGGTTAGACAACTAAACCATAAGCTTTCGCTTAGTAAGTAACCCGACATAAAACACATATCATACACATATTAACACATAAGTATCATGAACACTTACTTTACTTCCAAACCATAACATTCAAGTTACCACATAAATCTTCATCACATAGGCTACAAAAGTCTCACTAGCAATAAGCCGTATACTTGCTCAACTAGCTCATAACTAATAACAATCATAACACATACATGGATAATATACATACAACACATGTTTTAGTACAAGTTACTTACCTTAGCAACTCAAGCTAAGATTACCTACCATAATCACCATCATCATCAACCTTTAATCATCATCATCATCAATCATCATAAACACCCTAAATCATAACACCATTAAAATACTTAACACATAACATAATAATCATAACAATGGTTAATCTAACCATATCTCATCTCTAAACACTTCTAATCATCACATAATCATATTTGATTATATGATGATCAAACCCACAATTCACTAACTTGAGAGGGATTACTTACTTGATGATCATAGTTAAGGATGGCCATAAGTATTAAGACTTGATCACCTTCCTTCTTAGGCCATCAAGACAATCCTTTCCCTCCCTTTTCTTTCTCTAAGAACCGGCTTTAGCCTTATCTAAATAATGAGGGGATTCTAGAATTCCCTGGATATAATAAGTTAGGTGGCAGCTTTGGCCAATTTGCAAGAATGGCCCTTAAAGTATCAGTCCTTCTATTTTGGCCACACTACATGTATTAATACTTTTGGTCTATTGTAACTTTAACCCTTGAAGTCTATTTCCTTTCTATTTGTGGCACATAATACTTTTCATAACTTTAAAACACATGTTTTGACTATCACTAGACTATCGGGTTTGACCACAACGCAACATTCGTTGACTGGCCAATCACATAAGGTCTTTATCCATTTTCATCTAGGGTGGGGTACAAGTATCCGGGAAACGGGTCTAACAATTCTACCCCCTTATTTAGATTTCCTCCCTGAAATCTCTCGTCTATTACTATCCTAAACCAATTCACAACATATACATGCCCTTGTTCTCTTGCTCTCTAAGCCACTATCTTGCAACAATCTAAATGATCTTGCAAATTCTAAACTTACTATACATAACCATTACTCATAATCCACTAGAAACAACTTTCTCATCACAAGCTTATCTAAAATTTCCAACAATGACTACTTGTCATCCGGAAACATCTACTATTTTTACTTTAGATAAATCAAACTTTAACACCCTTTCCACGCTATACGCCCATGCACTAACATGACATAACATCATATACCGGCTAATTTCACATTCCACATAATACCAATACGTATCTACATCAAAAACCGGTAACTTAATTTAAAATATACAAGGTACCATATAAACGGCACCTTCAAAATTCTTACCACGCATTACTTAAGCAATCCTTCTTATCAAATCTTGGGAAATGCTCACAAATTAACTTATCAATTTAATGCACAATTCATTCTAGGCGTCTATCTTAAGGTTCGCATATGACCTTAAAGCCGCTAAAAGTTTTATTCATATTTATCTTTTCTTATGACGTCTAACATGTTTTAGTTTTCACTTTCTCATATCACTATCCGTACTCATGTCATATCGGCTACACATAAGTCCACTCATTTATAACTCTTTATTTGCATAAAGAGGCGTCCCAATCTATGTAAATAAGGAATTATAAACTTATGGTTCGGCGATTTACAATTCTTCATTTAAATGGAAAGGCGTCCCAATCCATTTAAATCAAGAAATCATAAACCATCCTACTTATAGGCTTCCGACATAACACTCTCACTTACTTTACTTTTCATCTATTCTAGCCTTGGATCCAATCTCACTAACTTTCCATCCATGCCTTAAAGGCAAGCTAACCATCATGCCAATAAGGCAAGCTAAACATCCATGCCATAAAGGCAAGCTAGGCTATCTCAAAGGATGCCAAATCACATGCCATGAAGGCAAGCTAACAACCATGTCACGAAGGCAAGCTAGGCCATCTCGAAGGATGCCATAAACACATGCCATAAAGGCAAGCTGGGCTATCTCGAAGGATACCATAAATACATGCCATAAAGGCAAACTGGGCTATCCCGAAGGATACCAAAACTAGAGCATTGGATCCAAGCTATATCTATCTTATCATATTTACTCATTTTATCTTCTATGTACTTTTATCATTAGGCACACACTATCATCTCATTTATTCTCATTGCCTTAAGCAATCTCAACATTCACTACCATATTTATTATCATCTAGGCAAGTTTCTATATAACTCTTGCCCATATATTAAATTTGCATTCTCACAATGCGACTTATCTTTCATCTGTCAACCCCAAGTTGACTCACACACTTGCTATGTGCCATCTTTATTTTAGACAAGTTCTATATGATGCTTGTCCATTACAATTTACACATTTTCTATGTGTTCTAACAACGCAGTTTTACTATTACTCGTCAACCCTTGTTGACCATATTCTCAACTTATACTATCACTTCATTTAGTCTAGTCAACTTTTACGCATATAAACCTTACATAGGTTTATTCTATCACACTCATATAAATCTCATCATACACATTCCAATATATTAACATGATTATATTCATGTCTTACGATTCTTTCTAGCACACTTCGTATCACTTATGACTTCAAGCGCAATTTGTATCTCGTTCATCACTTCTACTCATTACCCTTAACCATTTATTACTAACACATTTTACTTATCATGTTTTACATGCAACATGTTCTCATCACGTCTTAGCTATACACTTTAACTTTCTCATTTTAGTTACTCATATAAGAATTCATGCCTTCAAGCATCTAATCGTTATTATATCAATCGTGTCTTTCTAATCATCAAACTACAACATACTTCATTATTCATTTCTTACTTTATCTCAAGCTTTCAAAGCATCTATACTTTATTCAAATACTTACTACACTCCTTAACTTATTTCACATGTCAATGTGTTCTTTTTTTTTAACTTTTTCGACCACAACTAGGTCAACACATGTATATGGCAATTAAACATTATATTAGATCTAATCTATACTTCACACAACTTCTATCATCAACCATACGATAAATATTATTCGCACATAACGATCAAGTCTCACATAATATGCATTCCAATGCATCTATCATATCTTATACACTTCTATGCATCATGCTCTCAAGCACACTACATGAAACTTAGACATAAAACCAACTACCATAGACTTAACATCGCATAAACGCTAACACTTAACACTTATCCAAAAAGTGTTAAAACATTTATAATCAAAATCAAATCATAAAGTCTATGGCTCATATATCACATCGCACAATCAATCTATGTCTAAGCATCCACTTTCTAATTAGCCGCAAGCACTAGTCTACCTTACAATTAAGGCATCACAAAACTATAATTCACTTACTAACCCATCTCTAATACCGTTTAGCATTGCTACTCGCATTCTATTACTATTACTCTATCATACATTCACATAATAGCAATACAATTACCGGCACCAACCGAGGTGCTCGGCCAACTAATCATTTAAGCATCCAAGTCCCTATGGAATTGTATCTCATACACATCAACACTATTCTAAACATACATCACCTATCATCAATAAGCTCAACTAGCATAAAACATAATCCGTCTAACACATAGCAATTACTTTCCGCGCGACTAACACTTACGTCCAATGCTTCTACGAGTGGTTTAAGTCTAGGCAATCCTAAAAAAAACCTAATTCACTTAAACTGAGGCTCTGATACCAATTTGTTACACCCCGTGCCCGCTTTGACCAAAAATTAAAACTTTACGCGTAAAAAGCGTAAACTAAAACTGACCTACTGTTACTCTTTTGCCTATTTACCAAAATCCATACACTTTAAGACTTTGAGGCTAATTTTAAATGAAACTAGACTGAATTACCTTCAAAACGACGGGTGGCACGACCTCTAACGACTTACAGATAAAAAGATATGATTTTTCAAAGTTTGCCAAAAATGTTACCGAGCCGCCCATCCGATCGGATGGCCCTCCATCCGATCGGATGGAGACTGCTGATCTCCCGAAATCATGTTTAGGTCAGTAACTTGAAAACCCCATCTCGATATTTTACCAAACTTTCCAGATTTACTTAGTATACTATTGGGCTCATTTTCATACAAAAACATTTACCGTTTGACTCCCCGAGATAGTAATTTACAAATTAGACAGATTATGCATAAAACCCATTTTGACCCATTAACACATCAAGACCACTTATACCACTTCAATATCTTACCAAACTAAACCATTATCATTACATTAACCTGCAAGACATGCTCCATAAACACTTGAGCCGTTCTCAACCCAAAATGGGTATATTTACACTTAATCCAAACGCCCATTTACTTTACCCTATAACACATAAAACATATTTTGACACAACGGTTGACCACCAAATCGTTAGGACAACCTTGACATACATTTTGCCACTTGGCTACAATTTACAAAACATTACTTGACTCACGGGGGTACAAACTTACACATGAGCTCGGTATTCTACCTAAGCTCCTAAACATGTACTACCTTTAATCTTTCCGCATAATTGAACCATACTCCTTATTCCATGCCATCCAAAATCACAAGAACCTACAAAAGGTTAGACAACTAAACCATAAGCTTTCGCTTAGTAAGTAACCCGACATAAAACACATATCATACACATATTAACACATAAGCATCATGAACACTTACTTTACTTCCAAACCATAACATTCAAGTTACCACATAAATCTTCATCACATAGGCTACACAAGTCTCACTAGCAATAAGCCGTATACTTGCTCAACTAGCTCATAACTAATAACAATCATAACACATACATGGATAATATACATACAACACATGTTTTAGTACAAGTTACTTACCTTAGCAACTCAAGCTAAGATTACCCACCATAATCACCATCATCATCAACCTTTAATCATCATCATCATCAATCATCATAAACACCCTAAATCATAACACCATACAAATACTTAACACATAACATAATAATCATAACAGTGGTTAATCTAACCATATCTCATCTCTAAACACTTCTAATCATCACATAATCATATATTGATTATATGATGATCAAACCCACAATTCACTAACTTGAGAGGGATTACTTACTTGATGATCATAGCTAAGGATGGCCATAAGTATTGAGACTTGATCACCTTCCTTCTTAGGCCATCAAGACAATCCTTTCCCTCCCTTTTCTTTCTCTAAGAACCGGCCTAAGCCTTATCTAAATAATGAGGGGATTCTAGAATTCCCTGGATATAATAAGTTAGGTGGCAGCTTTGGCTAATTGGCAAGAATGGCCCCTAAAGTCTCAGTCCTTCTATTTTGGCCACACTACATTTATTAATACTTTTGGTCTATTGCAACTTTAACCATTGAAGTCTATTTCCTTTCTATTTGTGGCACATAATACTTTTCATAACTTTAAAACACATGTTTTGACTATCACTAGACTATCGGGTTTGACCACAACGCAACATTCGTTGACTGGCCAATCACATAAGGTCTTTATCCATTTTAATCTTGGGTGGGGTACAAGTATCCGGGAAACGGGTCTAACAAGGTCGCTGTGTCGAACCCAGCCAACAGCCATAACCTGAGTCTCGAGGTCACATCGTTGAGTTGTGTCGAGCTCGTCACTCGAGCTCGACATAAACCTTGTGCTATAACTTGTTCTGTGTCAAACGTTAGTTAATATTTCCCAGATTATCCACAAGTCCTAAGTGGGCTTGTGTGTGCTTGTGTTGAGACACAAACCGAAAAGCCCAGTTAATAGTATAGTAATTCTTTTGCTGTTCAAAGCCCATCAAGCCCAAATCGGGTGTGTTGGTATAACAGGCTGAGTCTCAACTTCCATTGATTTCATAATGGGCCACAACCCAACAAGGGGGATTAAAGGGGTGTGTGAGTTTTTAAAATAGCCGAATGTATATGATTAAATGAAAACTCAATATTGTAACCATTGTGTGTACTGACGTAACCTCGTACTCGACTTATTCCACAACTCAATCCCGACTCTTTTCTTTTCACGTTGCTATGAGTTTCGCCATAAATCACAACAATTTATAAAAATATATGTTATAACACGAGACACTATATATACATACAACTATAAACTCTTTTATACAATTAC
>CP139503.1:245275195-245536698 GCA_021014915.2 Artemisia tridentata subsp. tridentata
ATAGTTGTTATAGTTATTATATTGAGTGTTCGTATTGTTGTCAATTGATTTCACATAACATAGAATCCTAAGTTTCCATAAACATAATCTTTTAAACGAAAAATTGGTAAAACTTTCAACCCTCCCCCCTTCTAGTTTTCCACAACCAAATTGTCCTCAAATTTTACTTTAACAGTTTTAACAATGCCAGCTACAACTTTTTTCCCTTAAGAAAAACAACTATCTATCTCAAAATGTTTTGTTCTCTCATGGAAAACAGGATTTGCTGTAATTTGTATTGCAAAACTGTTATCACAGTTATTGCAGAACTGTTATCACAGTAAATTTGTATTGCAGACGCCTATCTGAATGTCAATATCCCACCCAATAACTAACTCACACAATAAATACCCTACTAAATTAATTCCTAAGATATAAGCATTAATTGGACACATTTTAGTGGACATTCAAGCTACCCATATAGGATCATAGCTAGTTTTCCAACTCCTAACGTACACACCATTAACAAGAGATGATAAACAAGCAATTAATAACTAGGTTTCATGCAATCCTAAGTAAATACTAATAAGTTTAGCCTAGCATAGTATTAAAGAAACAAGCAAACAAGCAAATCACACAATTACACATAAACATGATTGAACGATTGGATAAATAACTTATCTCAATAATATATTAGTTCTTCAAGGGCTAAAAAGACCTAAAAAAGCTGTAAAAACCGACTAGGGTTCAGTGGTATTCGTTCCTCTAAAGTTGCACACACAATAGGACACATATTTTTTTGTTATGACGTTGTCATCACTGGTCGTCTCCACACATTGACTCGTCACTTCCAAGTGACGGCATCACGGATGCCGGTCACATTGTATAAGTTATCATTTTTCTTCATCAAGCCCAAGATTTGTACTTTTCCAGCATATGTTCTCCCAAGTACCTAAAAATCGAAAAGAATCAATGTAGGGCAATATATGATCAAATATGTACGAGTTCAAGGGCTAAATGACCCCTAAAATCCATATAAAATTACACCTCATCACTCACCATATGAAATGATTTACAAAACTGAAACAAATCTCTCTCAATTAAAAACTTTTGGTTGTCTGTGTTTTTTTACTGTGTTGAATAGTTCTGATAGATCTGAAAAGTGTGTGTTTGTTGGTTAGTCTTTTGATAAAAAAAGGTTACAAGTTATACAGCTTGGAAAGTATGAAAATGTTTATTCAAGGAATGTAAAATATTATGAGATTGTGTTTCCTATTAAAAACAGTTCTGAAAATAATGAGTATGAAAATGGTTTTTCAGAACATAAATATTCTTAACTTTTTCAATAATGATCTAGAAGTTAAGTTAAATTTAGATCATCCCTATGATGACGGGAGAGATAGAAATGCTGGACAAGGTAAAGGTATGAACCCTTCATCACATGGAGGTACCAAAAATACCGATAACACTAGAAGGGGTGAGGGTGAGCATCCTGATGACAGTGTATCAGCAGAAGCAGCCTGTGATGAAGTGGAAGATGCAATGCCTAATGGAAATGATAACAAATCTAAGGGTGATGATGATTTTTATCAAGATTTTAATGATATGTTTCAAACTCCAAATGTGACTCCATACAGACATGATACTCTTAAGACATATGTTGGAAGGTCTAGTCTAAAGACTAATTTACCAGTTAAGTTTGGTGATTTTTTTATGTATGGTAAAGTTAAATATATGGTTGATAAATATGTCAATTATAGTCATTTAGGTAAAGAAAATTATGTGTTTTCTACCTATCTTAAAAAAATCATTGAACCAAATACATATAATGAGGCTGCTAAGGATAGCAAATGGGTATATGATTATACGTTTATGGAAATTCTCAGTATTGGTTCTTATTCACACTTTAGTACAAGTTTAATAGTACAAGTTTAAGTCACATGTTCGGGTTATTTTACTTTGGTCTCAAGTTCGTCATATTGGGTTTTCTCTATCAGTAGTCAGTACAAAAAGCCGAAAGAATGATAATGGGGTTAGCAAAGAGTTAGTTAAGAGGGGTAAAAGAGTAGAGAATGTAATCGGCAGTTGATTCTCAAGGGATATTTTTAAACTTAACCAGATCTCTGATGCTTCACACACGATCATATTATCGAGTATTCGGATGTACACAGAGTTTGATTATTCTGATTGATCGCAACAATAAGGGGGAAGAAATGTGTACATCGAGAACGGACAACAAGTTCACTTGATCCGGCTTAACAAGTTATGAATGTCGGAGAGACTTTTGGTGTTATCGTTTCAATTTCCGTTGAGATGGTCAGTGGTTCAACTTGTTACTTTGGTGTTTTCGTTTCAACTTTCGCGGGATGTTAAGTGTGAAGTAATCTACATGTGTGAGAAGATCTTGTTGATTTCTTGCATGTTCCCTGAACGAATTTTCCGCATTGAGTATACTTATCATCTTGATTCTAGCTGGAGGAAGTTGTATGGCTTAAGATACGTGTCATCAACAGTTCATAATTCTCAATGAAGGAGTCAGATTTTCTTGGTGCGGTTTACTGTTTCGTCTACAAATTTCGCTGTGCGCTTAAACTGCAAGAGTTAGAAGATATGTCAACTACATCAAAGTTTCGAATCTGCTAAAGACGGGTGTTAATTTGGGGGGAAGTCGATTTAGAAACTTCGCCAAAAAGAAGTGTATGAAGAAGCTGCCTAAAGACATGCAGTATGAATTAGGGAAAGTTAATACAGTTCATACTTATTAAAGTATTTGCCTACAAGTGAAGAAAAGTTCTCAAGCCGGGGTACAAGATGCAGAAAAAGAGCGTCAACTGCAGAAATTTTTTTGGGGGGTAAAAGGGTTACCCCCGGTAAAATATTATTACTCCAAAAAAATAATTAAGTACAACGGATGTGGGTGAGTCCCACACCTCAGCCTAAAAAGGCAAACCAAAAGCGCCTACAGTGCTTCAGACATAAACTAGCATAAGAAATGACATGCCATACTTATGCAAAATAAAAAAAGAACAACCTATCTAAGCTAACCACGGAGACTAATGTCATATGCATTAGCAAACATCAAGTGTGCATCAGTCAGACCAAAATCATCAAATTTATCATCATCATAAGGGTTTTGGTCATAGGTGTCCTCCTTCCATTGCTCCAATAAGCTCTTCATGCCCACTCTACTACCACTTTTAGAACCATCAACTGCAGACATTCTCAGCATTTGGAGAGCTTAGGGAGACCTTTCTTTACGTGTATTTGTACTTGTAGGAAATGTTGTAAGTAATCCCGTATGTCGCCCCATTTGGGGGAAGATTGTTAGAAATGAAAAATTCGACAACATTTACGGGATTACATTAGATAATAGTTAGCTTAATACATAAGGACTAGAAACGAAAATATAGCTAAGTCGTGTATATGTAGGCCTATATATATCCTCCTAGACTTCACTAGGAGGATCAAGCTCATTGTGTATGGTTCTTGACCTTTCTTATTGATGGGGGTTTTGTAAGACCTCAAGAAGTTTTACAATCCTCCTAGGCAGTGTACCTAACCGTTGTAGTGTAGTACAGGCAAGACACAGGGGATTGATCGTTCTATAGGGGAATAGTGTTGTGAAGGCCGAAGTGTATGACGACATAGATCTAAAGGTGAGAGATGATTCTTTTTTGTATTTTTTATATTTTTTAGAAAGCAAGTAAAATCTCGGGGTTTGAAGAGTGGGCGTTTTAACTACTAATTAATTAAAAATAATTTAAACTAATAAACAAGAAAAGTGAATTGGTGGTAACTCTTATAATAGGAAAATGTGTTTACTTAGATTATCTTTACTCCCAAGTTATCTCCTATTGATTAGTTGAATTGTCACGCCCTTGTTTTAATTGGAGCGTTGTATTCCTTATTAGTGGTTGTAGGGAGGTGCCATATGCCTTAACTCTATGAACGTATATGATGAAGCGAAAAGTGTACCGCTTTTAAGGGGTCATTTAAGCCCTAAATCGTATTTATTTGATCAAATATCGCCCTAAATCGTTCCTTTTGTCATTTTAGGTACTTTTGAGGAGAAATCTGGAAAAGGAGGCATTTTGGACGTTTTTGGAGCATAAAAGTGAAGAAAACGACAAAGTCTCAAGAATCGGCTAAAAGTCACCTTTGACGGCGTCACATTTAACCCCAGACGGCGTCATGCCTTGGCAAGAAAAAGTGGACGTGAAATTTACTCATGATGAGCCAGTGAAAATAGCATGTGAATTCTGACGGCGTCACGCTTTAACTTGATCAAGGGTCACGGCTTAAATCAAAGAGGGACGGCGTCACGTTCAAGGTTCGACGGCGTCAAGCCTTGATAAGCCAGAATGGATTTTTGAAGAGCTAAAGAGGGACGGCGTCAAGAAGGTCATCCGGGAACCCTAGAAGCGGCGAGGTGACGGCGTCACACTCCATAAGGTGACGCCGTCAGATCCAAAAGTCTATATATAGTTTTCTAATTTTTTGTCATGAGGGGGAGCTTAGTGTGTGGAATTTTGGGAGAAAACCCTAAGACGAATTCAGCTTCTTTTTCAAGGCTTTTTGCCTTGAGATCTTCCATGTTACATTGAAGATAAGTTATCAATTAATCATTCAATATGTCTATGTGTTGTTTGATTTTATCTTATTCTTGTCTTTTGATTAACATGTTAGGCTAAATTTATCTTGTGTTTGCTTAGATCTAATGAAACCTAGCTATTGATTATTGGTTGTTAGTGTGTTATTAGTTGTATTGGATGATTGTTTATCTATGTTAGGCTTAAGAAAACTGGCTAACTTCCTATTCGGTAACTTGCGTGAACGTCTTAAGAAACATGAACCAAATGCGTACTAAAGGTTTTTATGGTTGTATTTAATGCACAAGCGAATTCTAGTGATCCCATGTTAGGAGCTTCCTAGCCGGCTCGACATAGGAGTGAAGTAGGAGCTTGTAGAGTTGGGGAAGTAAGTACGCCACCCCACGAATGGTATTAAGGAATACACCCGTCATCCACGCGACTAATACACACTAATTAACCGGTAAAAGATAGTTAGGGAGTAAGGAAATCTAAGTAAACACATTTCTCTACACATAAGTTTCTCACCACATTTTCATTTTTGTTATTTTATTTTATTTGCATTTGTAGTAATTTGGGTTAGTTGACTAGCAACTAATTCCGCCCACTCTTTCAAACCCGAGATTTTACTTGCTTTCATAAAAAATTATAAAAACATAAAAAGAATCTTCCTCAACCCTTAGACCTAATTAGAGTAGTCTTTCACACCTAACGAACACTATTCCTTGTGGAGAACGATCAATCCCCGTACTTACCACTACACTATACTACATCGGTCAGGTACACTGCCTGGTGGGGTTGTAAGCCTCTTGAGATCCCTCGAGAGGTAAAACCTGTTGTAAGGTTACAAAACCACGCATCAAGTTTTTGGCGCCGTTGCCGGGGAATAGTTATTGTTTAGGTTGAATTTTTATTTCTATTAGGTCTACTCACTAGATTCCTTTCTAGTGAGATTTTTATTTTCTTTTTCTAGGTTTTCTTTAGTCTATCTTATTTCTTTGTACTTTTGTTTGTGATACCTTCCACTTACCTCATGAGTAACATTGGTCATTTGATCCCTGTTATTCGTGTTTTTCGCCGTGCAAATTTTCAACTACCCGTTCCCGCCCCCATAGTAGCAAACAACAACCTTTCACCCAACCACCACTTTGGTAATAATTCTGAGATGGAGGAGTCTGACCATGAGAATGACTATGTTAGTCCATTTTACTATTCAGACTCCGATGAGGATGCTGATGATGGAGAAGTAGTTAACGAGGAATGGGGAAAAGAGGAAATTGATCCCTTTAAGTATGTTGACCCTAAGACTAAGATCGAAAAGGATAGCCTCTTTAACATGCAATTTCCGTGTAAGATTGGTTATCATGATTTTTATGCTTATCTTAACTCATCTTTGCCTATGAACATTATCTCTCGCGCTAATTATAATAAAATCATGGTAGATGAGCTAGAATATCAAGGTGATAACATCGTTGCTAGGACTAAGCCACTACACGTATTCGTTGGAAGTTTTGTGTATTTGGTGGATTTTATGGTTATGGAGAACTTAGGAGAATTCATTGATAACAAATTAACCCAAGTCATTTTTGGAGAACCCTTCAAAAGGTTGACCAACCTTGACGAAAAACTTGTGGACGGGTTAATTACATTCTCGGATGGGGATGAAGATTTTGTCTATCAAATGCCCCGAGCACATCCTAGGTTTAAGAACTACCCCATTGAATCTTGCAATAGAATTATGCCTATCGACTTGTTAAGTGAGAATGATAAGGGGAAGGGGCTCAAATATCCACATGAGAAAAATAAGAGATATTATCATGGATGTTTGGAGCTAAATGATGGATACAAGAAAGATGA
This sequence comes from Artemisia tridentata subsp. tridentata, assembly GCA_021014915.2. Lineage (NCBI taxonomy): Eukaryota > Viridiplantae > Streptophyta > Magnoliopsida > Asterales > Asteraceae > Artemisia > Artemisia tridentata. Next base: position 245,281,621 of record CP139503.1, read on the forward strand.
GGCAACAATTAGATGGCTCACACTCGGGTACGTGAGCATAAGCGACACTAGGTAGCGTGACTTTGAGTCTAGCTACAAGACTCGTTAATAAAGAAAAGCGCTTCTTGGGAGGCAACCCAAGCTTTATTTGTTTTATTTGCTTTGTGTGTTTATTTATTTGTTTGTTTGTTTTTATTTGTTTCCGTATGTGTGTTTAATTTTTATTAGTATTGATTCATGTTCAAAAGTAAATTGTGAAAATGCTTTATGTTGTTTTTAACTTCGTCTTAACTACATATAAAGGTATTTTGCAAAAGATAAGTGTAAGGGAAATCTAAATCGGTTTATTAGAACACAAATGAACATGAATCGTAATAATAATAAATTAACATATATATATTCGTATTTGTTTGAGTCAAATGCTTGTATCGAGTCATAATGATGTTTTGCAGGATTTCCAGGAAGTAAGGTAAAGGTTTTTCCAGAAATTTTCCGGAAACTTAAAATGAAAATTTTTGTCAGGTCATTTCTGACGGCGTCAAGGTTTATAACCTGACGGCGTCAGATTTAATTTTCAGAAATTTTTGAAAGTTTTGTTTTCATAAAAAGTTTTTATTAAATCTCCAACTTATAATCTCCAGGAATCTGCAAAATTATCATTCCACAAGCATTATATCCTTATATATAGATTTTTCCCGCCGATGTTATGCAGGTTTTCGTGTTTGTTTTCTCAGGTTTAACAGGTTATTTTGGACAAGGAGATGTTTATGGAATCAAGCTTATGGCGATGCATTAGTCATGGAACTTCAACATTACCTTGGAGGAAGATCTAACCGTGTAATTTCATTATCCACCAAGCGAATCAGGGGAGTATTTGATTTCATTCTTTTACTTTTTTCTTTTACATCTTGTTATTTGAACATTGGGGACAATGTTCATCTTAAGTGTAAGGGGAGGGTAAAAGTACGATTAGAGAATACTATTACGCTTGATTTTTGTTTGTTCAATGGTAGATGTGTAATAAAACTGAGAGAAATACCTGTTAGGGTAATTTTAGTGCCAAATTTAAATTTTTTTACAACATATAGGAGTGAAACTTTGATCTTAATGAGCGTCTCACGGATAGGAGTTATATGACTAGCACAAAAACCGTACCACTAAAAAATTTTCCACCCCCAAATATGTGAGGTTCGCCCTAGAATTGGTAGGAAAAGCATTTATGCTATGATGTGTGTACCGGTAGCACTTAGATTCTAGAACTTGCGTTAGGACCATTCCAAGGCCACAAGTGAGACTACATTCGTGTAGTTAGATTTACTACATGATAAGAGGCATTAGGATTAACCCATTGTTTTACACCTGTGTTTTTGTTATAATTACATTGGCTACATTGGTCAAGTAATTCTCCCACACCCTTTGCGTTGTACTCATTTTTAGTACACGATACCCCTAGTACACCCCTCAGAGCCTATCTTTTCGTTTCGACCTTTAAGCATTTTACTTAAAGGAAGAATTTGTTACACCCCACTTAAATGTACACCCAAATCGCCTTAGCCTACCTTGTATGCACTCATTTTTAGTGCATTATTGTTACAACATTTGTTTAAACCCAAGTTAATTATCTAGTTGATTACATGGTTGCTAAGTCGAGTCATATCCTTGTACATATTGTTTTGGGACGATTGGGACTCATGGGTAAAGTACTAGTGTAATGGAGTAATGGGGAAGAACAACATTATTACCCCCATATGTGCTAAATGTTTTAAAAGTACTCCAAGTTTTTCAATTATCTTAATTCGAGTCGTTAGATTAGTATTTGTAAAGTTATGTAAAAGTTCAAGTGTAAGGGGAATGCAACGCCCCTATGATGTATTATTTTGGATGGTAGGGCAAGAGTGTATGCAAAAAAAAAAAAAAAAAAAAAAAAAAAAAATCGAAAAAATCAAGAAAAATACAAAAAAAATGAGAAAATGAAAAATAGAAAAAACATACGGACTACCATCCCGTTTCATTTTATGTTTGTTTTATGTTTTTGTTATTTTGTTATTTCATTTCTAGCTTAAGATCGAGTCTAGTCTTGGCTTAGCAACATTGTATAGTACATGTAATTGATCAAGATCTTTAACTAGCCACCAGTAAAATATCCCTTATCCAACAAAACCGTGTTTTCCTTTTCCCTACACCTAACGTTATAACCCATTTAAAAGCCCTCTTTGATAGTTTATCTTTGGTGCTTACGCCTAGTGGAGGAGGTTTTCGATCCTTTCCCAAGCCTATGGTAATCTATTTGCTATGACAGGTAGTGAGAGATATTATCCGTTTTCATTTATGAGATTTATTTTGATGACACTTGAGAGATGTGAGTATCTAAACACTACTTGTGAGGTGCTAGTTTGTAATCTCCGTGCTTATTATGATTGAAGTGGAACGATTATTTGTTGTAATTACTTTTATATTTGCATTAAATGACCCCTAACTTGTATTTTGATTAGAATAAAAGCGCATTTGCTTGAGGACAAGCAAATCTCAAGTGTAAGGGTATTTGATGAAGCGAAAAGTGTACCGCTTTTAAGGGGTCATTTAAGCCCTAAATCGTATTTATTTGATCAAATATCGCCCTAAATCGTTCCTTTTGTCATTTTAGGTACTTTTGAGGAGAAATCTGGAAAAGGAGGCATTTTGGACGTTTTTGGAGCATAAAAGTGAAGAAAACGACAAAGTCTCAAGAATCGGCTAAAAGTCACCTTTGACGGCGTCACATTTAACCCCAGACGGCGTCATGCCTTGGCAAGAAAAAGTGGACGTGAAATTTACTCATGATGAGCCAGTGAAAATAGCATGTGAATTCTGACGGCGTCACGCTTTAACTTGATCAAGGGCGTCACGGCTTAAATCAAAGAGGGACGGCGTCACGTTCAAGGTTCGACGGCGTCAAGCCTTGATAAGCCAGAATGGATTTTTGAAGAGCTAAAGAGGGACGGCGTCAAGAAGGTCATCCGGGAACCCTAGAAGCGGCGAGGTGACGGCGTCACACTCCATAAGGTGACGCCGTCAGATCCAAAAGTCTATATATAGTTTTCTAATTTTTTGTCATGAGGGGGAGCTTAGTGTGTGGAATTTTGGGAGAAAACCCTAAGACGAATTCAGCTTCTTTTTCAAGGCTTTTTGCCTTGAGATCTTCCATGTTACATTGAAGATAAGTTATCAATTAATCATTCAATATGTCTATGTGTTGTTTGATTTTATCTTATTCTTGTCTTTTGATTAACATGTTAGGCTAAATTTATCTTGTGTTTGCTTAGATCTAATGAAACCTAGCTATTGATTATTGGTTGTTAGTGTGTTATTAGTTGTATTGGATGATTGTTTATCTATGTTAGGCTTAAGAAAACTGGCTAACTTCCTATTCGGTAACTTGCGTGAACGTCTTAAGAAACATGAACCAAATGCGTACTAAAGGTTTTTATGGTTGTATTTAATGCACAAGCGAATTCTAGTGATCCCATGTTAGGAGCTTCCTAGCCGGCTCGACATAGGAGTGAAGTAGGAGCTTGTAGAGTTGGGGAAGTAAGTACGCCACCCCACGAATGGTATTAAGGAATACACCCGTCATCCACGCGACTAATACACACTAATTAACCGGTAAAAGATAGTTAGGGAGTAAGGAAATCTAAGTAAACACATTTCTCTACAAATAAGTTTCTCACCACATTTTCATTTTTGTTATTTTATTTTATTTGCATTTGTAGTAATTTGGGTTAGTTGACTAGCAACTAATTCCGCCCACTCTTTCAAACCCGAGATTTTACTTGCTTTCATAAAAAATTATAAAAACATAAAAAGAATCTTCCTCAACCCTTAGACCTAATTAGAGTAGTCTTTCACACCTAACGAACACTATTCCCTGTGGAGAACGATCAATCCCCCGTACTTACCACTACACTATACTACATCGGTCAGGTACACTGCCTGGTGGGGTTGTAAGCCTCTTGAGATCCCTCGAGAGGTAAAACCTGTTGTAAGGTTACAAAACCACGCATCAGTATAAGTCTCCCCTAAGAAAGCTTAAAGTCTATTAAGTCTCCTAGGATCTACAAGCCGCAATTCACGCAATAAATACAACAAGAAAAACCACTAGCACACTCTAGAGTTGCGTTGAATAAGATGGACAAGCTATTACATATAATAGTTAAGCCAGTTTTCTTATTCCTAACGCGAGGCAACCAATTAAACAAGAGATGACAATCAATAATTAATAACTAGGTTTCATTCAATCTAAGCAAACACTAATAAATCTAGCCTAGCATGTTAAAGTGAAGAAAAGAAAAACATATAATCAAACAACACATAGACATATCGAATGATTAAAGATGAATAACTTAACATCAATGAAACATGAGTTTTGGAGGCTGTAAAAGCCTTATAAAAGCTGGAAAATTCGTCTAGGGTTTGCCTCTCCAAAGTGTTACACGAATTATGAAAAACAAGCGAAAATATATATAGTTTTAGAAGTGTGACGGCGTCACATTATGGGTTGTGACGCCGTCAGCCCGCCGTCATTAGGGTTTCTTCTATTGCACCGCCGTTGTGATGGTGTCGCCTTGGATCTCTGACGCCGTCTCTCTATAAAAAGTCTGAGCCGTATCGTGTAAGTTTAACTATGAATCTTGGTCTTCAAATACAAGTGACGGCGTCGCGTGTAATGTGTGACGCCGTCAGGTGCCCATTCTTGACCGATTCGCGACTTGGTCGTTTTTCTTCGTTTCTTCGTCCAAAATAGCCATAAATGCGCCGGTTTTCATATTTTGTGTCCAAGTACCTAAAATGGAAAAAAAACGATTTAGGGAAATATTTGATCAAATACATATGACTTTATGGACTAAATGACCCCTTAAAAAGGTATGTTTTAAATCCTTATCACTTGTTATTTAATAAACACATCTTTTCCTTTGTCTATCCACTCTCTCTCTCTCTCTCAAAGATGGCTTTCTCTTGGTTTGAGCTTCCCCGACCTCCCGAACCACATAAATCAACTGACTTTCGATCCTACAGGTTGATAATATGAATTTAGAAATGGAGGCTTTGAACAGGAATGGTACTTGGTCTGTTACTGATCTACTTGTTGGCAGAAATCCAATAGGTTGTAAATGGGTCTATAAAGTTAAGTACAAGTCTAGTGGTGAAGTTGAAAGGTTTAAAGCTAGATTGGTTGCAGAAGGTTATAACCAAAAAGAAGGTATAAACTATGAAGAAACATTTTCTCCTGTTGTCAAGATTGTTTCTGTTTGGTGTATGCTTGCTATTGCAGTTCAAAACAGTTGGCCAGTTTTTCTTGACATTAACAATGTGTTCTTATATGGTGAATTAGGTGAGGATGTCTATATGTATTTTCCTGAAAGTTACTTTGCTAAAACTGATACTAGAGTGTGCAAGTTAGAAAAATATTTATATGGTTTAAAACAAGCACCAAAAAAATGGAATGAAAACTTACTTTTGTGCTTATTGAAAATGATTTTTTTTAAGTAAAAATGATTTCTCATTATGTACTAAGTGTAAACAGGAATTGTTTATTGCTCTTCTTGTTTATGTTGATGATATTATAATAACCGAGAATGATTTGAATGAAATTAATAAAGTAAAGGAGTTTTAAAAACAAAGTTTATGATAAAGGATCTTGGAAAGTCAAAATACTTTCTCGGATTTGAAGTTTTGGAATCTGATGGCAGTTTATATCTCACACAGAAAAAATACTTCTTAGATCTACAAGCAGAATTTGGAATGTTGGCATGTAAGCCCTGTAACACTCCTATTGAAGTTAAGATAGGAAAATACGGCTTAGATATGCTATTAGCATTAACTAGTGTTAAGAATTATCAAAAATTGGCAGGAAAGTTGATTTATTTAACTTATATCAAGCCTGATATTAGTTATGTTGTTCATGTGTTGAGTCAATTTATGCATGAACCTTTGCAATCACGTCTAAAACTTGCAATTTGAGTTCTAAGATATCTTAAGAATTCACCAGGTAGAGGTATAACCTTTAATAAAAGTTCTGCTCTTAGTTTGAATATTTTTGTTGATTCTGATTGGGAAAAGAGCAAGGTCACTAGAAGATCTATGACTGGTTACTTTGCTTTCTGGGAAACAATTTGGTTTCCTGAAAGAGTAAAAAGTTAACTGTTTTGGCAAAATCTTCTGCAGAAGCAGAATATAGGGCTATGAACATTGTAACTTGTGAAGTTATATGGATAATCATGATGCCGTCAGGGTAGACCCGATAGATTATTACGTTTTGTTCCGGGAAAATTTCTGGAAAAATCTAATTATTAAAACCTAGAAATTCTGCAAAACATTCATTGTGACTCGATACAAACATTTGACTAAAACAAAAACACAAATACGATAAAATATATGCTCATCATTAACTGTAAACTTTCATGTTCGAATTTCATTCTTTTGATGCGAGGGTTGCGAACCTCGCAAACGGTTTTACAATCCTCCAAGCAGTGTACCTGATCGCTGTAGTTTAGTACAGGTAAATCCGGGGGATTGATCGTTCTCTAGGAGAATAATGTCGTTAGGTCAAGATGTATGACGAGATAGGTCTAGAGGTAAGGGATGATTCTTTTTGTATTTTCATAATTTTATGAAAGCAGTAAAAATCTCGAGTTTTAGAAGAGTGGGCGGAATTAGTTGCTAGTCAACTAACCGAAAACTAATTATACTGAATTAAACTAAATTAAAAAGAAATAAAATACAATTGGTGACTTCTTATGATAGGGAAAAGAATGTTTACTTAGATTTAATTACTCCCTAGTTATCTCCTATTGATCTGTCAAATTGTCACGTCCTTATTTTAGTTGAAGCGCTGTATTACTTAATATCAGTCGTGGGGAGGTGCCGAAGTCCCCAACTCTATGAATCTTAGTCTCCCCTAAAAACCTTAAAGTCTATTAAGTTTTCTAGGATCTACAAGCCGCAATTCGTGCAATAAATACAACGATAAAAACCAATAGTGCACTCTACGGTTACGTTTCAAAGACGTTCAAGCCAATTACATATAAGAGGTCGACCATTTTTCTTAGCCTAACGTGAAGCAATCAACTAAACAATAGACAACAAATCAATATTCAACAACTAGGTTTCACAAGATCTAATCAAACACAAATAAACTTAAGCTAGCATGATAGATAGAAGAAAAGATAAACAATCAATCAAACAACACATAGACATATTAAATGATTAAACAAGTAACTTATCTTCAATGAAACATAGGTTTTGAGGGTTGAAAAATCCTTACAAAAGCTGCTAAAATCGTCCTTAAACCCTACTCCAAGATGTTACCCAAAGATGTCACACCAATAATGAAAAACAAAGGAAAATATATATAGGAATACAACTATGACAGCATCAGCTTATGGGTCCTGACGCCGTCAGCTCGCCGTGATTAGGGTTTCATCTTGTGCAAGTCGCCATTATGACGGCGTCACTTAGACACCGTCATCTTCACTTTGACGTCGTCCTCTTGTAAAGTGTCTGGGCCATCTCTTGTTAAATTAACACGTGACTCTCATCTTTAGTTAACACCTGACGCCGTCAGGTTGTGGATCTCCAAAATTTGACTGAGGCCTCTCTTGTTAAACTTGTACCAAAAATCCAGCATAATCAACAAGTGACAGCATCACGTTGTTGCATGTGACGCCGTCAGAGCTCCAGGTCTGACAGGTTTTTCGCGACTTCGTCGTTTTCTTCACTTTTTCGTCCAAATACATCCAAAAAGTGCCGATTTTGAGATTTCTCGTCCCAAATACCTAAAATGAAAAAAGAAACGATTTGAGGCAATATTAGATCATATTAATATGATTTTGGGCTTAAATGACCCCTTAAAAAGGTATCAAATAAATCCTTATCAAACTTCCCTACACCTATCTTTTTGTAAAATACCTATATATGTAATTAAGATGATGTTAAAAACAAAATAAATCATTTTCACAAATTTATTTGAAACATGAAATATTAAACTATAATGATAAAACATATATATGACACAAACAAATAATAAAAAACAAAGAAACAAATAATTAAAAACTTAAACATCCTAATAAAATGAAATTAAACCAACATAAGTGTTGATCCCAGTTGAGCACTTGATCGAATCCTTTAGCCTGTAAAGGTTAAGTAATATTGAATAGATCCAATATAACTTATGTAGAAACTGTCTTTGATTGTATTAGAGTTTATGCGGCATCTAAACTTTAATCTTAAGAAGAACTTAACAAACAATATCAAACAAATCACTTCAATATTATTAATAATACGAATACTCTAAATATTAGGGTTTACAACCTTGAAATTTTCTAAAGAATCACGTATCTATCTCTATGCCCTAGGACATCCTTTTATAGACTAAGGAGTCCTAGTCGGCTTACAATTGCTTGCTATACAAGGTAAATCTTAAAAGAATCTTTTCTATATTTATCTAACCGACTATACATGTTTATCTCATAAGCAGTACTAACTATACACTCTAGCAGTCTTAACTCTAACTCTAGCAGCATAAACTCTTTAGCAGTAGTAAGTTTGTACTAGCAGTACTAACTTTTCTTCTAGCAGTATTAAACACTTAGAGTATTTTTCTTCAAGTTCATCAGCAATTGTAACTCTGAAAGTAGTTGTAACTCTGAATTGGCAGTTGCAACTTGTTTTCTAGCAGTAGTAACCACTTAGTGTATTTTCATGAACATCTTCAGCAACACTAGTAGTAGTAGAATACACAAGCAGTTGTAACCTTTAGTACTAGCAGCAACAATGACTTAGAGCTATTTCCATCAGCAGTCTTAACCAAACAAGTAGCAGCAGCTCTAAAACCCAACAATCCTCCCCTAAACTTGATATTTTCTCCCAAAATTATCAAGTTTCTATCTAAGCTTGAACAAACACTAAGAGGATGGTCCCAAACAATTTATTCTATTTCTTGTCCTTGGGTCCTAGATACTTTTCCATCTTCTTAAGCAACTGATAAGCCATTTCATCATAAGGATACTGAAGTTAAAGTCTTCTCTTCCCATATAGCATTTGATGTAAAATATCCTGATGAAAAGCTAAAGGATAGTCCTTTTTTACAAGCATGTAGATTATTAGCCCATGTGCAGCCAAATAATGAACTCCACAACTCTGATAAATCTTCCATTCTAGGACTGTGTTATGCCTTAGACTTCTCCATAATTCATCCTCATGATGTGATTCAAACATCACTTTCAAGTAATCCCAGATGACTCTATCATAGATTTGTTCTGGTCTGTCATAACCAAACTTTTTCTTAGTATAGCCTTCATAAAGTCACCATATCTTCTCTGTCAAAGTGATGAACCATTTGTATAAAACTCACAAACCTTACAAATGAACCATCATACCTCTTGATATCCCAATATGCTGTTTTCCCATGTAATCCGGACTTGAAATCAACAACTGGTTGTTAGACACTTAGAGGCTCTGCATCCATGGCTTCTCCTTCAGGTATTAATTCAAGTTCTGTGTGAGCTTGCATCTTTTCTACATCATCATCAGCTTCAACTTGCTCACTCTACACTTGCTCTGCCTTATGCTCAGACTTCTTCTTTTTACTGCTTTTCTTTTCTAGTTTATCTCCTGCTCTTTTTGAACATGTAATTTCTTCTTTCCTTTCCTCAATGCCCTTCACTACTTCAGTATTCACAAAACTTTCAATCTTTCTTTTGGCAATATTGTATAACTCTTCCATTTTGCTATCATCCAACTGTGATAACTTCTTTTGTTGCCAATTATCCATGTTCTTCAAATATGCACACATGAAAGATCTTCTTTGTGCTTTAGTCGGTGGCTTGTTCTTCTTGGCTGCTAATCTTTGTGCTGCATAGAACTTTTTTCTTTCATCAATAAGTTCCTTTAATATCCTAGCTCTTTCATCAATTGAATACTGATCTTGCTCTTCTTGTTGGAGTTTCTGAGTAAGTTCCCAATTAGCATCAACTTAAGCTCTTTCTTCATCACATGCAACAATCAATTCTGCATTTTTAGAATCCTTCTCTGCAACAATTCTTATTTGTTCCAAAATCTTTTTATTCTCAGCTTCAAACTCTTTTGCTAGGTTCTCTACAACCTCAGCATCAAGTTGCAGTTGCTTTGCTTTGGATAGTGGTTTCTCCACAAACTCTTCAATAAGTATTCTTTTGCCTTTGCCTTTGACCTGTGAAGTTGATTGTGTAGCTTGTGGTTTAGAAGATGGTTCTTGTATTACAACACCTTTGGTTATTGGATTAGATGTCTTCAGTTCTGTTAGTACATGATCCAATTCATCAACAGTAGTAACCTCTGGTGTAGCAGAACTATCTTTTGTACTACAGCAGTAAGTGGCTCACTAGCAGCAATAACTTCTTGACCAGCAACATTATCCATCTTAGCCACATAGCTATCAATCACCACTTCTTTCCCTTGATTTTTAGCAACCACAAAATCCATTGCATCACTTTTTGCACCAGCACTCTCAACCTTCTTAGCCTCCCTTGAAGCTTTGCTATCATTCCCCCCCTGTTTGGGAGCATCCTTTTGAGCTTCAGAAGATCGAACCTTTTGATTTGTGCCCACTTTATGTTCTCCTTTAAGCTTTGGAGTTCTTGATCTCTTGATGCCTTCTAAATATCTAACCCTTTTCTTTAAAGCCTTGATTTCTCCACCTTGAGCTTTGATTACACCACCTTAAGAAGCAGCTAGGTTTTGTAGATCAAGAACCTGTGCAGACAGTTTGGTACAAGTGTTCATCAATTCAGTAATAAGTTCCATACTATCCTCACCACTTCGGCTTTTGTTACCTAGCCCAAGAGGTGGATCATTGGAAATGTTAAGCTCAGTCTCAACCCTAGGTTGAGCATCTGAACCCCCTATAGTTTCTAGGTGACTGGGTCCTTCACCTGAAATAGTTCCATGCTGACCTGACTCATTAGAAGTTGTCTTGGCTTGGGACTCATTAGAAGTTGTCTTGGCTTGGGTCTTATTGATGTTACCACTGGCTTGTGCTGCTTCTAAGCTAGTCACAGTAGTGGCAGCCTTTACCAACGTGTCACTCTCCACACTAGTGACAGCCTCATCTACAACATTGGTAATAGAACCACTTGCCTGAGGTAGCTTTGTGTTCTTTGTGTGAGTCCTACGTTTATAGGTCTTTTTGGTTGGTTGTGAGAGTGTTGCCAAAAGTGTGGGTGTGTGATGGGTAACAGCTGAGATTGCTGAACCTTCACCCTGAATTTGTGGAGCAAGTTCCAACATTGTGGGGAACAATGGTGTAACTGTCCCAGAAAAATCTTTTACATCCCTCCTCATATTAGTAAAAACCTTTTTAGTAAGAGTGGGAGTGGGATCAATTCTTTTATGACTTTTCTTATTTACAAACTGGTTGTCCAAAAAGAGTTGCAAAAACCTTGGATAAAGAAAATATTTACTTGAAGAACTATCCAAGTTCTTAACCATACTATCAAAAATTAATTTGGAAAAATTAAATCTTTGATTATTTTCAGCCAAACAAATTATAGCAGATGCTAAATTACTACTAAATTCATTCTAACCAGTGGTCTTTGGACTTAGACATACTAAGACAGTATTGATTATGAATTTCCACTGATGAGAGAAGTTTCCTTTGTAAAATTTTAAAGCATCAGTTTTTCTCTCATATCCCATCAGTGAAATTTTTTCAAAAATTGTAGCATTTGGAAGATTCTCAACTCCATTAGCATCTCCTAGAAGAAGATCTATTCTAATAGATGCCTCTGTAATGAGGATCTTCTGCCCATCTACAAGGGCATGGATTTGTACTTCCCCATTATTAGTTTTGACCTTAGCAGACGACCAAAACTGTATAATGTTGGAAATATATATAATAGATTTTACTGTTAAAGCAAACTTAATATAGCTTGCATTAAGGAAATCAATGATTTCAGTAAAATCTACAGACTCATTGGATTTTTCTAAAAATGCAACATTATTGTGTGGTTCAGTAAAACTTAGGTTCGACATGATGATTTGATTTGGGGGTTTTTCGATTTGACGATAAAAACTTGATTAGGGCTTGGATGAGAATGAATTATGTGTGCGTGAAACTGATTGTATGACGCAATTGGGGATTTATATCCTTTAAGTAAAAAGTTACACAAACATACCCTGCACTTTCAACCCTAGCAGCAGAAACCTAGCAGCACTAAGTTAGACTTAGCAGCACTAAGTTTATGCTTAGCAGCACAAACTTTTAACAAAAACAATTTGCCCAGCAGTACTTTCCCAATTTCTTTAAAAAATAATACTGCACTCAATTATTTTGAAGGAATTAAGTGTAAAGGAAGACACTTAATCTTTTTCAGTTGCATTTAACCTCTAGTTGTGTGAGAACCATTAATACCAGTATAAATACTGCCTGTGATCAGATAAATACATTAAAAGAGCCTTCTTGACAGGGTTTGCAGCTCGTGGCAGGTGTTGCCTCTAACACAAATGCATTAGTTTCACTTTTTCTCACTATTCTCATTACCAGATGTCCTTAGACTAACTCATTATACTAATGAAAGTATAAAATGGTAAAGAGTGAGTTAGTACATTTACTATTTGACTAACTATGCCATCAATTCATGTTCAAAATAGATTGATTTCAAGAAAATACATTAAAGAACTTCCTAACCCATGTGTAAACCTTTGTCAAGAGATTCCCAAATCTATTCTATCATTAATCAGATGCATCACAGCAAACAAATTACCACATTGTTGCTCACACACCATCAACACCAATCATATTGCTTGCTTAACCTGCAAATGTTAGTCCAAAACCAAGAAAAATACAAGCAATAACATTTTACACCATCTAATTATACTCAGCAGTTGTTCAGAAAAACTAGCAGCATTAACGAGCAGTTCTAAATATAACTAGCAGTTTTAAGTATAATTAGCAGTATTAACACATCAGTTTTAAATATACTAGCAACGCTAAGTATACTTAGCAACATAAATAATTTATTGATCTAATAACAGTACTAATCCTTTTAAAACTTTACAAAAACACAAAGAGATAAGAATTCTCAACGATTAATCATGCCAATACTGACAACCAAAAATTGAAATCTACTCACATCAAAAGCTTTTGTGAGCAAATCTGCAACATTATTATCAGTATGAATTTTAACAATTTGAATTAACTTCTTTTCATAATAATCTCTTATAAAATGATGTCTTATATCAATATGTTTTGTTTTTTAGTGATAAGCAGGATTTTTAATAATGCACATAGTACTGCTATTATCAATATATATTTTAGTATGCATAAAATTGTACCCATAATCCAGCAATTGATTTTGAATCCAGAGCACTTGTCCACAGCAACTTGAAGCATCCACATACTCAGCTTCTGTTGTGGAATTTGCAACCACAGTTTGTTTCTTGCACTGCCATGAAATCAACCTGCACCCCAAAAACTGACAACCTCCTGTTGTTGATTTTCTATCCAAGCTAGCTCCAGTATAGTTACTATATGTGTATGCTACCAAGTCAAAAGGTGAATCTTTTGGATACCAAAGGCCTAATTTGGGTTGACCTTTCAAGTATCTAAAATTCTCTTCACAGCATTAAGATGTGAAACTTTTGGTGTGACTTTATATCTTGCACAGGCACACACTGCGAACATAATGTCATGTCTTGAAGCTGTAAGATACATCAATGAGCCAATCATTGATCTATATAAATGAACATCAACTTCTTCACCATCTTCATCTTTAAGCAAGGGCTTGGATGTTTTCATAGTTGTCTTTGCAGGCTTCACATCAGTAAATCCAAACTTCTTCAAAATTTCAGTCACATACTTATCTTGACTGATAAATATGCCATCCTCCTTTTGCTTAACTTGTAACCCTAAGAATAATGTAAGTTCACCCATTGAACTCATCTGAAATCTTTCATGCATAAGCTTCTCAAATTCAACATATAAAGCCTTGTTTGTTGATCCAAAGATAATATCATCAACATAAACTTGAACTAACAAGATATCATCTTTTTGCCTTTTGATAAACAAAGTTTTATCAATCTCCCCTCTACTAAAACCATTGTTCAACAAGTATGTTAACAATGTGTTATACCAAGCTCTGGGAGCTTGATGTAAGCCATATAGTGCCTTCTCCACCTTGTAAACCTTGTCAGGAAAATTAGGATCTTCAAAACCAGGTGGTTGTGAGACATTGTAACACCCCAACCCGACAAGGGCAAAGGTGTCACATATACGGATTCTTATCAGAACAAACACAGACATTTGACATAAATAATACAATGAAAATCCAAGGTTTACAACTGAAATCAGAACTACAAGCTTTACATTACAAAATTTCTATGTCTAATATAAGGTTCTTCTAGTCATCTTCCAAAAGCTAATGAAGTCTTCTAAAGTCAACACTTTTCACCCAACTCCCAGCTTCCAACTAAACCTGCCGCGGGAAAAGAAACGCGGCTGAGCTACACGAGCTCAGTGAACAGATATAACGGTAACAAACAATAATAATGAAATAGGGAAGATGGAAGGAATCGTACATGATGTAATAATAGATGAGAAGAAATATGAGGGTTATACAGAGATATCAGAAAGTATGGATAGTATCATGAGTAATGGTGAAGTAATGAAAAGATCCCATCAAGCCCAACATACCAAGCCCAGTACAGAGATAAGTCCAGTATCATGTCATAGGGTGTCAGTAATGAAAGGTAAAGGTCATAAGTCTATAAAGTGCATGGAAAACAGTAATCCTCTACGAGCCCAGAAACATGAACATGAAATCATAATCATACCGCCATGCAGAGAGATGTTCCTCTCACTAATCCCATAAATCAGAAATATGGAGTGATCAGCTCCCAGAGTTGTGAAAGACGTGTATCGCACACACCATCAGTCACCATGCATATCATAATGCATATCATAACATATCATAACATGAACATAATACAGAAACAAATCTAGGATGCATCCATACGCCCCAGATGGCCATAATCTGCCTCTACATAAACATGAATCATAAACATAACATGCAGGGACGGGATAGGTCATCACTCTCCTACCCTAGAGTCATGCCATCGGTGCATCGACTGACATGGACATGAAACCCTCATGCCTAGTGAGTGGCTCGTAGTATCAAACTGAGGGTAAAGGTCAAGTATCATGAATCATGTTTTTAGTTTACTTGCATAGGTCAATATCTTGTTTCTTAAGTTCATAATCATAGGTTCATAATCATGGTTCGTAAGCAAAGTTCATAAGTAAAGGTTCATGAATGAAAGGTTCATAATCACAAAAGGTTCAATATCAGAAAGGTCATATATCAGAAATGTTTAATATCAGAAAGGTTCATAACAGAAAGGTCATGTATCAGAAAGGCTCAGTGTCAACAAGATTCAGTACTATAAAGATCATGTCAAAGGTTCATAATATCATGGGAGAAACAAGAAAGGTTCACAGAATCAAAGAACATGGCAGTGAATCAGAAATCAGAAATGAGACGAAGGCACCTTACTAAAGAAGGGCAGAATATCTGTACCTTATTAGGAATGCAAAAACAGAAATAGAAGCACAAACAGATCAGGATCTCTCCTTCTTCACACCTAGAGGAATAGAAGACGGAATTACAGAAGATTCTAGTCAGATTACCATTTTGGTTTTCCTTTACTTTTTAATAACTTTCTATTTTAGGCAGGTTTCCTCATTTGGCAAGTTTCTATACTTTAGGGTTTCACATGTAATTCTTCCAAAGTTAAAGGTCAAATATGTAATTATCACATTCATTCTTTTTAATCCTTCATTTATTCAGAATGTACGTCTTCAATACTTCAAGTTTGCCAAATTACATTTTATACCCCTTAGTTTACAAAATTTCCATTTAAACCCCTTAATTCATAATTTTACACTTTAAATCCTTATCTTATCCATAATTACCAAACAAGCCTCATATTTTATCAAAATACAGAATATAACTTCAGAATTTCTTATTGTACAAATCCAGCCCCTCAAGTTTCAGAAATTACACATTTAGTCCCTTAAGTTTACAAAACTTATAATTTAAATCATAATTCCATATTAATTACATATTAAGCCCATAAATACTCAAATTTACCCAAAACACTTTTAATATCATTATTTACTCAGGACAACCTCAACTTTCCAGAATTTACACTTTTAGTCCCTCTAGTTTAATTAATTACAAATCATACCCTTTAATTACCATTAATTCATTATCTTGAAATATTTACACTTAGGACCCTCAAGTTATATTTTTCCCACATTGTAACAGACCTAAATAACATTTTAAAAATAACCCACGAGTTTCAAAAGTTACAAAACACCCCCTTGTGATTTAATTTCAAATCGGATTACCACTTTTAATTATCAAATTCAAACCCTAACAAACCCAATCATAAAACAATCATTGAATAATCTTTGAACACATTTAATTGATTTATTCTTTACTTTTCACAAAACCCGGTTTTAAATTAATTCTCCAATAATTCATTTAAGCTTCTATAAATCAAACACATATTTTTCCCAAGTTATATGATGATGTTAGAACCCAGAAAAATTAAATACACAACCCAGAAAAATCGTTTCTTATATTTTAGATTTTAGGCACGTTTTTTATCACAAAATTCACCACGACTAATCTAGGACTCCACAAATCGTACCACCATTTTTCCCAGACTATGTACTTCGTATAAGGTCCAAATAAAATATATATGGCCCTCAGAAAAATCGTTACACATTATTTTGGAAAATAGGTGTGTTTTAACCCATTAATTCAAAAACGACCCAAAACCCTTGCATGCTTCAAAGTACTTATTTTTCCTGAGTCTAATATGATGTAAGGAATGTAAGAAAATTATAAGATGAATTTTAGATCGTGTAGAAACAAGATGGGCGAATTATACCTTCACGTATGAAAAAAAATGACAAGAAACTCGACCAAGATCAAACCGGCGAACCACAGCCCCTATTCTTATTTTTCGTAGCTTCTTTAGATTAAGATCCAACCCAGAAAAATGCTATATAAGTTCCAGAAATTCGTATGGAGGTGTTGGTGATTTTTTGTATGCGTTTCAAGTTCTAGCGATTTGGGTTTGTTTGTGTTATTTCGTTTTGGCAGGAACAAAGTTATGGGATCTGATTTTTTAGAGTGACAAGCCGTGATTTGAGGAGTAGGACCAGGCCAAAACACGGTTTGCATAGATTAGCACCAATCAAGAATTAATTTGTTATATTTTCCTTATTTAAATTTAGTAATTATCCTTTAGAATTAATTTGTAAATACAAATAAATAAAATAGAGTAATTTTGGTTTCTCACAAATTTTATATAGGTGCAACAATAATTTTTTTTGTACCTTCAAAATAATTAATATCGTCCCAGAAATTTCATTGCTTCATATTTGGTTCGTACTCAGATGTTTGGAATCGAATCAGAATTTTTTTTTAATAGTGATTTATTCATGTTTTATATCCTCAGGGGTATTTTGGTCTTTTTGCATGTTTTAAAATTTGGGGTTTTACAGACATAAACTTTTTGTTCAATACTCCCATACATAAAATCACTTTACACATCCATTTGATACACTACAAAGTCTTTGTATGAAGCATAAGCCAAGAATAATCTTATAGCTTCAATTCTTGTAACTAGAGCGAATACTTCATCATAATCAATACCTTCTTCTTGATTGTATCCTTGATCTACTAACCTTGCCTTTTTTTCTAGTCACAATGCCTCTTTCATCCTTTTTGCATCTAAAAACCCACTTAGTACCAATTGCCCTCTTCCCATTAGGCAAGTCTACCAGCGTCCAAACTTCTTGAAGCTTGAATTGTAGAAGCTCTTCTTGCACAGCTTCCACCCAACTTGGATCTTGTAATGCTTTGTGAGCATTCTTGGGTTCTATTTGTGATAGAAAACATGCAAACAAACAGTTTTGAAGGTCTTTGTAGCTGTTTCTTTGATGAAGGGATCTAGCAAAGAAACCTTGTTCCTTTAAATCTTTTATCATTTTTCTTGTTTGAACAGCAGATTTTGACTCTCCAATGATTTGTTCCTTTGGATGATTCTTGTGAACTCTTGTAGTTGGAATAGGACTGACAGGTATCACATCTTCCATGTTGGTTAAGTCAGCCTCTGCACCAAGTACATCATCATCAGTATCAGGATAGATTTCTTCCAATTCAGGCATGTCTGGATCATCTGGATAGTCATCATCATCAAAAGATATGCCTCCATTGTCAGCAACATTAACACTTGGCTTAGCAGTATTAACTGTGTTAGTATTGCTAGTGTTAGTTTCTTCATTGGCAGCATTAACACTTGGCTTAGCAGTATTAACAGATGTAGTACTGCTAGTGTTAATATCATCTGATACATCATCCTTTTCTTGTTCATCAGTCTGCTTTTCTTCATTAACCTCTTTATCATCATTAGAAGATTTTGCATCATCTTCTTTATCATTTTTTGGATCTTCAGCAAGATCATCTGCTTGTGAACTCTTTGACTCTTGGATTGAGAAGGGTGGATCAGCAGTCCAAATAGGTAGAAAAATATAATCTCTGTCAGGTCTTGACTCCTTACCAGCTTGACCTGCATCATTACTTGTTTTTGTACCTGCAAAATTGTTAGACTTTGTACCTGCAACAACTTGCTCATAATTCATAGTTTTGGTTAGTGAATCAATATCAAAAAGCCAGTTTGGTCCACTCCCTGCAACATTAGGTGTACTCTCACTAAACCTAACATGCAAGTTCTCTTCCACTTTCCTGGTCCTACTATTGAATACTCTAAAAGCTTTGCTATTCATTGAGTATCCAACAAAGAATCCTTCATCAGCCTTGCCATCAAACTTGCCTAAGTGATCTATGGTATTCAAGATAGTAACAGGACACCCAAATGGTCTTAAGAAATCTAACAATGGTTTTCTACCATGTAAAAGTTCATAAGAGGTCTTGTTATAAGGCTTAACTACTTTACTTCTATTCTGCACATAACAAGCAGTATTAACTGCTTCAGCCCAAAAAGTAGTAGGTAATTTAGAATCAGCTAACATTGTTCTAGCAGCATCAATAAGTGTCCTATTCCTCCTCTCAGCAACTCCATTTTGTTGAGGTGTTCTAGCTACACTATACTGTCTCTCAATATCTTTCATCTCACATAACTGTTTCATATCCCTATTCTTGAACTCAGTTCCATTGTCACATCTTATCACATTAACCTTATGGTTAACTAGGTTTTCTACCTTGGTTATGAAAGCCTTAAGAATGTTACTAGTTTCATCCTTAGTTGCTAAAAATAAAACCCAAGTAAACCTACTATAGTCATCTGTGACAACTAGGCAATACATCTTTTTCATTAAACTTTTTACAAACATTGGTCCAAATAAATCCATGTGTAACATATGCAAAGGCTGACTTATATAGTTCACTACTTTGGTCTTACAAAAAGCTCTATGTTTTTTCCCCTTCTGATAAGCAACACAAATTTCCGAATTTTCAAAAACTTTTGAAGGTAAACCTCTTGTAAAGATTCCCTTAACCAATTTATTCATTGTTTTGAAATTTAAATGTCCAAGTCTTCTATGCCAAAGCTTAGATTCATCTGATGTGGCCTTTGCAAAGAGACAAGTCAAACCTCCTTTGGGAACCGTATTCTTTAAATCAACACTGTATATGTTGTCTGTTCTAGGAACTTTAAGTAGAACATGACTTTCATCAGTCAACTTAAAGTCAGGAGATAAAACAAAACATTCAGTGTCATTAAAAAGAACATTGTTCTTTTTGTCACACATTTGTGAGACACTAAAGAGATTAAACTTAAGCTCTTTGACAAAATACACATTATCAAAATCTAATTTACCAGTTTTTATTGTATATTTACCAGTGATTTTCCCTCCTTTGGGTTTACTCCAAAAAGCAACATATCCTCCATCAATAGCTTCAAAATCTTTAAGATATGGCATGTTTCCAGTTATGTGCCTTGAGCATCCACTATCAAATACTCCTTTATCTTCTAATTCCACCTGTGGATTGCCCTGCACATAAAGTAAGAAAATCAGTTCATTTTGGGGACCCAAGCCAATACTGACTTGGATCTGCCTTGTGCATCTACATAATCATACCTTTTAAAACTATAGATGCACTGCTGTTTCTGGAACATGATTTAAAGCTTTAACTTTTGGTTTCCAGACTCAACAAGCTGAGGCCTTAACAGCATAAAAATGATTTCCTAAAACAGTATCAGTTATTGCTTTTGGCTTAGCAGTAGAAACTACTCCTTTTGCCTTAGCAGCACTAATTGTTGTATGCTTTTGAATGGGCCTTTTTACAGTTGAATGTGCTTTATTAGAAAACTTTGACAATTGTGTAGCACCATTCACTGTTCTCTTGGTGTTAGCAGTACTAACTGATCTAGCAGTATTAGTTACTACTGCTGGTTTAAAAACATTTTGCTTTGCAGTTGTAACTGATACTACACCAGATCTCATTTGTACTGCAGTTGGAACCATGTTTCTTTTAGCATGTGGGTGTGTACTTTTAGAAAAACTTTTATGATTCACCCTCCTAGCATAGTTCCACATAGGTTTTTGATAGTAAAAATAATTTTCTTGTAAATGTTCAAAACTACCATAATGATAACAAGCCTTATTGATCATCTCAAAGTCACTTCCTAACCTTTGAGATATCATTCCATTCCAACTCCTCTGGTTACCTCTAGGCCTGTTAGTGTTCTCCTTAGGTTCCTCAGTGTATTCAACAATTTTCCTAAACACCTTATTACCAAAACTAGGTTTGACAAATTTAATCTGTTCAACACTAGGTTTAACTGTTACACTCTCAACCTTAGGTTTAGTCTTGACCTGTTCCTCATCATCATCAGACACTCAATCTTCAATGATAGCTACAGCAGAATATGTCTTTTCGGCTTTAGGTTTCTCCTCATTAGACTTACTATTATCTTCTAAAGGCTTAGCATTAGACTCACCTAAACAAGACAACTCAGGTATAGAAGGTACATACTTTCCTGTTATTGAAGGAGGAACTTCATTATAACCTATACCACTACCTCTAATCATTAATTGACACTCAATTGTCTTATTAACACTTTCAGATGCAAACTCAAGCTTATTTACCTTAACTTGATGTTTTTCTTTCTCCTGATAAGTTGCATCTTTTTCTTGTTGAGCCTTTTCTAACCTTTTAGTAACTCCTTTAATTTCATGCTCTTTAATAAAAAGCTTACCTTCAAGAACACTAACTTTCTCTCCATACTCTGACTCATTTTGTTTGAAAAATTCAAGTCTTTCCTCAACAGATTTTAGACCTACTTTATAGACTAAATTGTCTAACTTTAACATTTTTACCTCTTCTAATAGCTTTTCATTCCTAGCCTTAAGTTCGTCAATAGTATCTAAACAAGATTTAAATGAACAACCAGAATCATTAGATACCTCAGAATCAGAACTTAATGAAGAAGAGTTGGCCATAAGTGCAAAGTTTGGTCCTTCAGCTGCTTGGTCACTCCAGTCATATCCTCCTAAACCATCACAAGATACCAAAGCTGTAGAAGTCTTAGGTTCCTCAGCTTTCCTAGAGCTCTCTCCAGTCGTATAATCTTGGCTCCTTGGTGCCCTGCATTCTCTTGCAAAATGTCCCTTCCTATGACAGTTGTAGCATTCAATCTTGGATTTATCAAAACCCAAGTTATCCTGCCCATTGACCTTGAGGTTCCTTCCAGTCTTCTTCAAGAATCTTCTTGCTCTCATTTTCAACATTGCCATCTGCCACTTCAAGTCTATCTTTTCAAGATCATCTGGATGGATCTGTTCCAAATCTTCATGCATAATCTGTGGACTAGTAGATTGACCAGCCAAGAAAGCATAGATAACAACATCACTCAAGTTATCAAGGGTTGTAGACCCAACAACATTAACTTGTGTGCCAGCAGTACTAACTCCATGAGCAGTATTAACTGCTTCATTAGTACTTCTAGAACTGTTATTGGGGGAGGACACAAAAGCTAAGTTTTGTGTGCTTGATGATGAGCTAGATGACCCTTTGACTTCAGGTTCATAAACTTTAAGATTGTTATACAGATCATCTAAACTCATGGTATCAAGATCAACCTTGTTTCTCCATACCACAGTGTGTGTATTCCACTCTGATGACAAGCTTCTCAGAAACTTTTGATTGACATCTTGAGGAATTGAGACTTCCACAAGTGCTAGTTGATTGACGAGTTTCTAAAGTCTGTCAAAAGTCTAATCAAGATTTTCAGAACTTGGAGCAGCAAAATTCTCATATTCTTGGTAGCAACGTTCCCTCCAAACCTTTTCTCAATTGCTTGTAGCAACAATTTAGCATCCTTGATGTGATTGAAGGTCAACTGATGGTCATTAGGAATCCCCATCATAAGAGTGCTTCTAGCCTTTACTTCCAGCCTTCTTTGTGCCTTGTCTTCAGCAGTTTTGATAGGCAAAGTAATGATAACACCATCAGCAGAAGTTTCAGTTTTAGGTAATTGATTGCCATTCTCTATGACCTCCCACATAGAGTAATCAACCATCTGAATATACTGCTCTATTCTCATTCTCCATAGCTCATACTCTCCAGACTTGAGCATGGGCACCTTTGATGCAGTAATCATGTGAGTAGATTCTGAGTCCATGTTTTCCTTCTTCAGTAAGATGAGTTTAAATAGGTTCTTCTTAAATCACAGCTTCTAGATCACAAGCTCTGATACCACTTGTTGACCCCAGTTGAGCACTTGATCGAATCCTTTAGCTTGTAAAGGTTAAGTAATATTGAATAGATCCAATATAACTTATGTAGAAGCTGTCTTTGATTGTATTAAATTTTATGCGGAATCTAAACTTTAATCTTAAGAAGAACTTAACAAACGATATCAAACAAATCACTTCAATATTATCAATAATACGAATACTCTAAAGTATTAGGGTTTACAACCTTGAAGTTTTCTAAAGAATCACGTATCTATCTCTATGCCCTAGGACCTCCTTGATAGAACTTATGCACACACCATCTATAAGTTCTTAGACCATTTTGGACTCTAGGTTGTTTAGACCTTGATCTAGGATAAACAATAAGCATAATGATAATAATAAGCACAGCGGAATAACATAAAGAATATTATTATTATCAATAAGGTTCTTAGTCATCATCTCTAACAACTACTATAACAAACACATAACCCCAATTCTACGTGATCAAGTGTAGAACATGTTAGCTACACTAACAAGGAATCATAAGATCCTTAAGGTTAAACAAAACTAACAACCAGGCATTTTCTACCCAAACCCACACATGGTTTTCCCACACACACACACTTTTGGTGTTTTACATCTTGACACACTCATAAAACTAATTCCCTGTATCTTTTTATATAATAGAGATATTATGGTTACAAAAAGAGATAACTATTAACAATACAAAATATTTAGTAAATCTTCCTAACATATAATAAATATCTTCTGTATCATCATATCTTTGTAGTTTTCCTCTTTGTCACAAATAGTCCCTCATGTTTCACATGTTTTGTCTTTATCAACTCAAATATTAGACCCAACAATCTTCCCCTAGTTGATAATGGCAAAACCAATAAGCATGAACTTCCCCTGAAGTTAATATGTCATGAAACATGCGACTTCCCCTTACACCATGCATATCATCAAGGATCTTCAAGCTGCAATCTTCAAAATATTCTTCCCCTTTTTGTCATCATCCATTAGGGGACAAAAAGTATGCAACCTTGATCTTCATAATCACGAATCAGCACCATACTTCGAATCTAGTCTTCCAATGTCTTGAATCTCCCTCCATGAATGAACACCAAAATGCTTTCTTTTATAAATAAACTCAAGATAGAAAAATCCCAAATCTTTAGTTAAAATACCAACGAGCAATCATAAAAACCTTCACCTCGATGTAGCACATAAATGGTTAATCATTTGAACACTTAAGCTTCCCCTGAAACCCATATGTTAACCATTCGAATCTCTAATTCTGTAGACTGTATGTATTGATGAAGAAAACTAACCATTACCAATTCGATGCTGAAGTAGAATAAACCAACTTTGTGTCTTATATCTTGTACTAAAACTGAATTCGAACGTATACTTAACGTATAGGGAGATCGCAAACTCTTGACAATAATCGCTGAGCACAATAAAGTAACTCCTTCAAGTGTTTGTCAATTCGTAGTCACTTGAACGAACGAACAACTTACCTCCTGTCAAAAGGTATGATAAGACACAACCTTGAAAAATTCCACTTCATCGTCAAATAAGCAACAAATAATCTTCTTCGCCAATAAGAACAAATAAAAATGAGCCATAAATCTTTTAAGAACATAAACCAAAATCCAAAAATCAAATATCCAAAATCTCTTGTGTGTGTGTTTCTTCCCCTCTGTGTGTGTTTTCCCTCAATTCGTGTATCTCATGCCATTACCAACTTCCCATGGAGCCATTTAAGAATCAAATAAGAATCAAGTCCTAGCCTTCAAAATACTTGTACACTGACCAGTAGGCATGTTAAATATAATATCATGCAACAATATCTTTAAAACCCCACAATTAATCAAAAGAATATTCAACCGCCCCATGATGAAGTTGTAAGCACATGCACGTATCATTAACACCTCAATGTTGCAAATCGTTCTTTGTGATATAAATAAGAAAGAAGAGTAACCGACCCATTATAGAGAAGCATCGACCAATCAGGAACAATTATCAGTGTTGCCCCTAACGTTCACCAATCAGATTATAAATGTGACAAAGGAAATAAAGATCATGCAAGTCGACAAACACAACAGTAGTATCACGCATGAATTCTTCATATAGTATATCCTCCATTCTCTATAACATATGTGTCGAACCTTTAAACTGCAACAACCCACCATTAACTCATGCATGTAAACCGAGCAATAACCATAACCCTTTCCTTGTGTGATTTAAACATGTAGCAGCTTTAATCAAACGCAGCAGTACTAATGAGATAAGTCAAGTAGTACAAACATAGAACGAGCAGCATTAATCACAAAGGGCAGCAGTATTAAAGACATCGAGCAGCACTAACTAAAAACTACTAGCAGCAGAAACTTATAGGCGTAGCAGCAGTAACACAAACTAGCAGCATTATCGGAATATGTAAGAGCGGCACTAACATAGGGTTAGCAACATTAAGTATTCGAACATCATGAGAAACATCATTAACGTACCCTTACTCCATCAGTAGCCCATATCAATTATTTCATGCAATTCCATCAGATATAATAACAAATCTTCGATGTGCCACCACAAAACGATTCTCATAATAATCCAACTCGTATGCAACCTTACACAAACTCGTGTTCAAGATACAAACCCTCAAAATAACTACTAAAAGCATAAAGATCTGAATCCCCACCAGAATCAATCCACAACAAAACCTTACGCATCCAATACTGATTAGCAATATATGTATGGGAACTAGGGTTTGCACATGATGAACTAGGGTTTTCAAGGATCGAAACATGATAAAACCAATGAGATTCAAACCCTCCATCTTTAATGAAACCCTAGATACCAATAAAAAATTGAAACCCTAAAAATCTTGAAAAATTCGACCATACCTGAACTAATTGTGCAGCAGTTTTCGACGAACCATATATTTCAATCTAAAGCTCAGATCAAATACCCCTCCGGTGAAAATATTCCTTGATATATGAAGTATCTTCAGTAAACAATTCAGCACGATCCAACGGTTAACGAATGAGATATCGTCGTTCAAAAACAGCCCTGCAGAAAGTTACGAAAATAAACCAAATTCGATTTTCTTCTTCTTTCTTCGACTAAAAACTTGTAACATCCCTAGATCGAGAGCCCTCCGCTCTGATATCACTTGATAGAACTTATGCACATACCATCTATAAGTTCTTGGACCGTTTTGGACTCTAGGTTCTTTAGACCTTGATCTAGGATAAACCATAAGCACAATGATAATAATAAGCATAGCGGAATAACATAAAGAATATTATTATTATCAATAAGGTTCTTCGTCATCATCTCTAACAACTACTATAACAAACACATAACCCCAATTCTACGAGATCAAGTGTAGAACGTGTTAGCTACATTAACAAGGAATCATAAGATCCTTAAGGTTAAACAAAACTAACAACCAGGCGTTTTCTACCCAAACCCATGCCTGGTTTTCCCACACACACACACTTTTGGTGTTTTACATCTTGACACACTCATAAAACTAATTCCTTGTATCTCTTTATATAATAGAGATACTAGGGTTACAAAAAGAGATAACTATTAACAATACAAAATATTTAGTAAATCTTCCTAACATATAATAAATATCTTCTGTATCTTCATATCTTTGTAGTTTTCTTCTTTGTCACAAATAATCCCTCATGTTTCACATGTTTTGTCTTTATCAACTCAAATATTAGACCCAACACTCCTTTTATAGACTAAGGAGTCCTAGTCGGCTTACAATTGCTTGTTATACAAGATAAATCTTAAAAGAATATTTTCTATATTTATCTAACCGACTATACATGTTTATCTCATAAGCAGTACTAACTATACACTCTAGCAGTCTTAACTCTAACTCTAGCAGCATAAACTCTTTAGCAGTAGTAAGTTTGTACTAGAAGTACTAACTTTTCTTCTAGCAGTATTAAACACTTAATTTTTCTTCAAGTTCATCAGCAGTTGTAACTCTGAACTGGCAGTTGTAACTTGTTGTCTAGCAGTAGTAATCACTTAGTGTATTTTTTTGAACATATTCAGCAACACTAGCAGTAGTAGAATACACAAGCAGTTGTAACCTTTAGTACTAGCAGCAATAATGACTTAGAGCAATTTCTATCAGCAGTCTTAACCAAACAGGCAGCAGCAGCTCTAAAACCCAACAATAAGTCCAACATATATCCATAACCAACCATCAAAATTAAATCCTAATTATTAAAGACCAAATATTGTTTTAAAACATCACATCATAACATTTGTTCAAAGATCACACATGAAACAACCATAAACATCACTGATCAGGGGCGGTGTCATAACGGTGGTCATAGCCAGGAGGGAGGTGCCCAGTGTACCCATAAGGTGGGTAGTCATGCTCACGGCCGTTGAATTGATCAATCTGCAGGTGGGGGTCCAAATGATCACGCATAGAAAGATACTACAACTGTCAAACGGCGTGATCATACATCCAGTGACCCCGCGCGTCCTGCCTGGTTACCCAGGTATCCATCTTTCCCATCCAGGCCCCTTGGTGGGCTTGCCAATCTCCCTGGCTCATATGCCTGTAGGAATCTACAAAACTACCAGCTCAAACCTCCTACTGCTGTTATGGCTCATGCTGCTCCTCATCATCATCATCACTGCCTGGAGCAGCTGCTGCCCTAGGAGCCCACCATACATAGTGTTTACCATCCAAACTCATGACAACGTTCATTGCTTTCAACGATATGTCCTTGACAACCCTAGAAGGAGCCCCAACACTCAAGTACCCCTGAATCTTAGGTCGGAATACACCATCGAAACGGGCAAGCTTGGTGATGAACATCCCCCCATAAATCTTGTCACTTGCCTTCTCCCCAGCTGCACCCTTTAAATAACTAGCCAACCAAAAAGGGATGTTACAAAACACATCAGGAGCATAGATCGAGTACAAAAAGAACAAGTCCATAAGAGTGATGCGATGTATAGTCTCCTGACGCCCAGCTATGGAAAAAGCAATGCAACGATGCGTCAACCTAATCCTAGGATCCCTGATTTGGGCAGCTCCCGTGGCCCTAGTAGCAAACTCACCATCCCTAATAGTCGGCCAAAAGCTAATATACCTCATGTCAGACTTGGTAGTCATGCACTGACTCAGCTGATACATGAATGTAGCCTCACAAGACTCAGCCTGCGTATATAACCCAACTCTCCATCCAAACTCAAGCACTAAACATGTACGCAACACCCCTCCTAACCTAAACTGAATCCCTTCAGCAGTAACATCATTCCTACACGTCCCAACCTCCATATGATAAGTAGCAAAAAACTCATGCACAAGTTCATAATAAAATCTATAAAAATTTGTGAAGGTATTTAACTGATATAGGAATTACTTTGAATTATTTCAGAATTTTTGGAGCATATTTGGCACTCCTTAAAAATCATAAGAGTGTGATGTAGATTCACTAATAAATCCTAAATAAGTGGTGTTGATTTGGAAGTACCTATAAACCTTAAGTTTGGTTAATTATGAATGTAACCCTAACTTACTAATTATGGGAACATGCTAAATATGGAAAGTTACTAATTCAGGAAAGTTACTTAATTCAAAAAACTCACTTAATTCGGAAAGTTACTAATTTGTGAAAGTTACTATTTCGAGAAAGTTACTAAATATGGGAAGTTACTAAATATGGAAAGTTACTAAATATGAAAAGTTTCTAAATTTGGAAGGTGATGAATCCTAATATGTTCTTAAACAATATGTTAATCTGCTCAACAACAAGTGATGAATCAGTAATAACTTATGAAATAGTTCTTAAATAATTAGACGATCTTTAATTCGTGTAGATTCGCTGAAGAAGGAGTAACTTCCGATCTTTGTGATATGGTTTCATTTGTGGTTTGAGGTACAGATATTCTACCCTTTCTCAGTAAGGGTTTTGGTTTCTCGATCCTTGACTTGATTCAATTGTTTGATGTGATTCCATTTGATATGATTCGTTGATATGATCCGTTGATATTATCATTTGACATGATTCTGTTTGCTATCCATTCTGTTATGATGATCTGTATATTGTCTCATTGATATGAGATTTTGTTATGTTGATATGCTCTGATTGATTATGTTATAGTAGCTCCGTTATGATTATGGATAGCCTTGCTTTGTTTATCTGTTCTGTTGCCCGACCTAACTAGCCATGGAGGTACCATGGCCATGTCATTGAGGCACCAATGGCATGACACTTTCTGTGGAGATGTGATTGATACATGGCGTTCCCTTTTGATATGTATGATTATTTGCGCACTTTGGCCATTATGTATACATATGTACAGTCTAGTACTTGCATATGTATTTTGTTTTGCAGGGAGCGTATGGATGCATCCTAGGTATATGTTTGGTGTGATTATGATGTGATTTAGTGATTGGTTTGTGCGTGCCATGTACCCCATTTCACTTCTGGTACATTGGAGTCTGTAGTTCCTTGTACAACTTATGAGTTGACAGATATATGGATATGATTATGATTATGTGACTATGCATGTGGCATGCTTTCTGAGCTCGTTGGGCATTTCCTTATGATATTATGATTTGATTCCGTCTGGATCTGGATTTCCTTATGATACTTATGACTCACTTCTGTTTTGCTTCTTATGATATATGACATTTTGTTCACATGATCCTTGATCTCTTATTCATTTGGCATATGATATTCATTTCAGCAGGAGCATATGTTTCATTTTCCCTATACTTATATATGTTTTGATTATTTAGTTGTTATATATATCTGTTCACTGGGCTTTTTAAGCTCAGCCGCATTTCTTTTTCTGTGCCAGGTTTTAGGTTGGAAGCTGGGTTTCAGTGGAGAGTGTATAGGAGCTCTTAGTAGACTACCCTGATGATAGACACGCATTTGCTTTTGGATTAGACTTGGATTTTCCTTCAGTTAGATTTGAGCTTGGATTTGTATTTCAGTTTTGGAACTCATTATGTATAGAGTTAGTATTTTGTTATTATCATTAGAACACCTTTGTAACCATTAAGTTTATAGGCCTTCCGCTTGCGTTTTTATGTTCTGATTGACACCATAATGTGGCATTTTGACCCTTGTCGGCTTGGGGTGTTACTGTTAGTTTTATAGACATAAAATAGTAGTCGTGTGTTAGGATCGAACTTGAGATCACGGGATTGCACACATTACGTATGAGAACTAAAAATTAATAATTAGATATAAAATGTTATATTTAATTATTAATTATCACAAAAGAAATAACGGACGTTAGTATTTAACGGAAGTGTCTAACGATCGTTAAATAAAATAAGGAAAGGACTAGTGTGTAAATTAGTAGCCAAGAAGTTTCCAGATCCCCTAATTACTTTAGGCCGATCGGTTGTAGGGTTTAGGATTCCTTATCCTAATCTAACTTGGGCTCTAAGCTACTACACTATATAAACAAACCCAAGGCTCTAGTTTTTGGTACCTCTTGTGCACAAAGCTAAACCTAAAGTTTTCTTTCTCTCCTTTTTGCTTAGATCGATCGGCTCCCCCCTCCTAAAAGGGTTAACCGATTTTTGTTAAAACAAAAATTAGTTTTGGTTTTAATTTTGTGAATAATAACTTGCATATTATTAGTTCAGTTTAGTGCGTGTGTACAAGAACGTGATTCTTACACATTATTGTAAGAATCTTGGATTGAATTGCAAAACTTGGTAAGGGGCAATTCCTATAATTCTATTAACCCAATTAGGGTTCTTCATTCATATTGTTCAACGTTGATTCTTGTTCTTATTAGAATCATCAAGGTACGTTCACTTTAAGTTTTGGTATATTATTTATATGTTATATGTATTATGTGCTTCCGCTATATGTACTTTGATGTTTTGGTTTATTAATATGATTGTCATGATATAATAATTCCATCAGTGGCATCAAGAGCCGTTATAACATATAATTAATTACCGAAATCACATAAAAAACAAATCTTGTTTGGTTTTACATGTAGTAAATTTAGGGTTTAATTTTTTCCATTCCAAACCCTAAATTTTTTTTTTGGGTCGATTTAATTTTTTTAGGGGTTTGTGTTTGGTTAATTAATTTGATTAGAAACCCTAGGTTTATATTGGAAATTATTTGCCAATATAAATCCCATTGATATAGGAGTTGGAAAGTGTTTGCCAATTATTGTACGACAGGTTACCTTATTATATACTTTCATTTCTAGCAGATCAACTGATGTAGTGAAACTATGATAATTTGGATCCTAGTTTTCTAGAAAGTACTATGGTAATATGAATATTTCCTTGGGTATTTTATTTTCTTGAAAAATTGTATTATCGAAAATACTAATTTGAACTTTCTTTATCTGTAGAATGGCTCAAAACAATAACACCACAATGAGATCCGCGTTCAAATCCTTTTTTGAACGGGAAAAATTGACTGGCACACAGAACTTCAATGATTGGTTTCGTTCTCTGAGGATTGTCCTGCAAGTGCTTGACCAACTTGACTATCTGTACAAGCCTTGTTCTGCTGAACCACCCGTAACTGCACCTGATGAAGTAAAAGTAGCGTGGAAAACTGAGTATAAAGCACATAATGATGTAGCTTGTTTGATGTTGGGGGCGATGACACCTGCTCTTACAAAGCAGTTTGAGAATTACTTTCCCATGGACATGCTAAATGAACTCAGGAAGATGTTTGAAAAAACAAAAAATGTTGAGGTCTATGACTTAATGGAATCTCTACATGGTTGCAAACAGGCAGAAGGTGAACCCGTGGGTGCTTATGTACTGAAAATGAAAGGTTACATGGATCAGTTACAAGCACTCGGAAAAATCGATGAACAAGATATAGCCATCAACTTAATCAATAGATCCCTCACAAAGGAATTTAGTGGTTTTGTTCGTAACTTCAATATGCATTGCATGGGGAAGACAGTTTCAGATTTGCACGCATTGCTTATTTGTTAGGAATATAAATGTTCATGTGAAGACTCAGTCACCTCGAGTATCTGTTAGCATTAACTAGCTCGTAGGATTATTAGTATTATGATTATTAGTTTAGTTACAATTAGTATTTGTGGAGTGGGTCGGGTCTTTACCTACTTTCAGCCCACTCTACAGCCCACTCGGGGCACTTATGTTAGTAACTATAAATACCCCTCTCCACCTAGGGAGAGGGTTGGAACTTCTCTTACAGTTCAATACAACATTCACTTTATCTCTCTAAGTTCCCATTCTCTATTTCTCTCTCTAAAACAAACCGGCCAAGATCTCACCATATATGTGTTATCTGTTATTGCATATGTTACAATTGGTATATATCAAGAGCCATGATTAGGTTCATGTGAGTGCATATTCTCGAATTTGTGGTGTGTTTTTGGCATTCTTTGTTTTGTTCTTTTGGTTCGTATAAAAAGGTTGCAAAATCGTGGGTTTGCGCTTTGTTTGTGGTTTAATTCGTATAAAACTTGTACTTTCATGTTCACAAAACTGTTTTACATGTTCCTTGATAATATACAACCTTGTTCGTGTTAGTTAGTGGAAGATTTGAAGAGTTTCTTGACTGCGGTTTGTGTCTCGGTCGTACATTCATCACTGCGGTTTGTCCCTCGTTAAAGATTCTTCGCTGCGGTTTGTGGTTGTTTAGGAAATTATTGTTTGCGGTTTGGCCAGAAATTCTGACTGCGGTTTAGAGTATAACCAAAATGAGAAACACAACAAAAAGGACTGAAAGCGACGTCTTGTCCTTTAGCAGCTGCGATTTGTTGTTCCTTGTCGCTTGCGGTTTGTCGATTTGCTTCTGAAGTTTGACCAGTTTTGCGGTTTGACCAGTCTTGCGGTTTGACCAGTCCTGCGGTTTGACCAATCTTGCGGTTTGACCAGTTTTGCAGTTTGACCAGTTTTGCGGTTTGACCAGTCTTGCGGTTTGACCAGTCTTGCGGTTTGACCAGTCCTGCGGTTTGACCAATCTTGCGGTTTGACCAGTTTTGCGGTTTGACCAGTCTTACGGTTTGACCAGTCCTTCGGTTTGACCAAGGTTGAGGTTTGACTCTTGCGGTTTAAGTATTCTGTGTTCTGCGGTTTGAGGTTGTCTGCGGTTTGTGAACTTCTGCAGTTTGAGTATTGCTCCTGTGGGTTTATGAAGAAGAAAGAGAGAAGTGTGCGGCGGCACACCGACCGTCGTGAATGTAACCGTAATCATTATTCCATTTCCGCGTATCAATATTTGATTTGTTCTATTTTGGAACTCCGTAGCAGACGACCTCATTTGAGTTTGAAAGATGGAAGAAGCAACCACCAGAACATCTGAGGAAGAAGTTGATTAATTGAGATTAAGTTCCGCGAAGCATTACAATTTGAATTGTGAAGAAATTTGTGATATGAAGTTTTTCCCAAAGAAGATTTCCTGAAGTTGCTTTAGTACCCATGTGACCACTATGAGTTTTGAATGATGTCAATTGTATTGGCTAGAAGATTCATGTTTTCGCAAGTATTCGGACAATTTTCATAGCATGACAGTATGTTTGTGCTCAGAGACGAACGAGGAACACGTTGACCATTTTAGTATGAAGTGAACCGACCCCTTTGTTCTAGAAGAATAGATTTACTTGACGATCAGAGATTGTAGCAGACAACACCACCAGGTATCCGAGGACTAAAGAGCTTTCACGAAAAGGACCAAGACTGAAGACCATTGTCGGAGTTAGAAACCTTGTAGAAGATGTGCAGAAGAGGTTCGTGACAGGCGTTACCAAGAGAGAAGCATGTGAGGAGAAGACAGACTGAGATGAGATTCGATTATACCTCAAAGCAGCTCGTGGAGATTTCAGTTGGGCATCAAGACGACCAGACTGTAGAAGATGAGCTTTCAGCACATAAACCAGGAAGTCCACAGCAGTTGAGTTGGTGAATTTCGAATCATGCTAGAAGACCTGTAGGAGACACGCAACCTTGTTTCTCTAGTCATTTTAGTTGTACTAAGATGAATTGAGAGCTGAAGCAGACTCGCCAATGGAGGAATGCACGGTGATCACGTAAGAGATTCATGCTACCACACCGAAGTGTCAAGAAGAAGTGTCGAAGACTTGAGGAACCAGACTCAAGTTTATGATTTCCTTTTCACCCTATGATCGTATGATTAGACAAGAGAGCGGCTACTTGGAATTTGAAAGGATTCGAGATCATGAAATTGAAGGGATGAAATTTTGTAGTAAACGTTTGGACTCGGAAGATTTGATTTTTGTAAAGGATGAAAATATTGAAGACGTAATTCATTTCCTCTTAGACCACTCAAGTTTCCGTTACCTTTCGATAAGATCTTGAATGAGCCTTTTCCCTATTAGAAATTCCATTCGATGTCCATTATGCATGTGTTGGACGCTGGTTCGTTATGAGAAGGATGATGAATTGTGGAAGGCCTAACGTCTCGACGACGAGTTTCATTTCGAGGTGTACACATTTCGTTACGCTATTTGTACGTCCAAATTCCTCCGATTAAGAATTCGTAGTGATGTTTGTTTTGGACCAACCTTAGGAGGTAGAAAGACTGATAGGTGGTTAAGATAAGTAGTTCTGTTCGCGACTTGAGATAAAGTATGACCATCATGATGGTATACTCATATGATGCTGGTATTATGACGGTTCGCGAACGTGATAATACTTACGTCATATGACGTTCCTTCATTGTGTTCATAGGATATTTCGAGGAGTACTTTAGAAACCTTAGAACTTTGATTAAAGATGTGAGAATTTTTGCATTTGTAAGATTTAGGTTCGTTCCACCTATATGCTTAATCTGTTTCGCCGTTATACGATTTGATATGTTTGGATTCTCGGTACGTGGTTGTTGACCTTTGTAATTTCGATAAGAATCTTAAGTTCTACTATAAGTTTCTTCCATTTGATATCACCTACGATTTATGTTCTGTACGATCTCATCTGATTTGTCTAATCGAATGCTATGGACGACATATCCGTCACAATCTTGCGTATCCTTGTATTTCTTTTGAGAGAATATGATAACCATTCGTCATGTTTGAATATGATCCTTGCAATCTGAATTCCGTATGATATGTCATTTCTGGGAACTGAAGTTACTTTTGGATTGGCAATGAAGAGTCATGAGAAACAAGTCTTTTTACATTTCCGTTCGCTGTCCGTTGTGTCTTCTGTTTCGTTTCATCTCCGTTCGCAACGATTCTTTGGAAGAACCACCCAGAGCGGGAAGCTACCTGGGAAACCGAGGAATTAATACGAGCTAGTTATCCGCATTCTGATCTAGTACGTTCTTATTTTGTTTTCGATCC
Source organism: Artemisia tridentata subsp. tridentata (assembly GCA_021014915.2). Classification (NCBI taxonomy): domain Eukaryota; kingdom Viridiplantae; phylum Streptophyta; class Magnoliopsida; order Asterales; family Asteraceae; genus Artemisia; species Artemisia tridentata. Next base: position 245,316,716 of record CP139503.1, read on the forward strand.
TTTCACTTCTGATTCTTTGCAAATTTCGAGGACGAAATTTTTCTGTTAGAGGGGAAGAGTTGTAAAACCCCGAAACTTATATAATCCGGAATGACAAAAATACCCTCGAATTTAAAAATTTGAGAACTTACGAATATTATTTAAGTGACTCTTAACCTAAGTTTATAAACAAATAAAACTTTACATTATGCAAGTTGGAACAAAAAAAAAAAAAAAAAAAAAAAACATTAAGACTTATGCCGCCCCCCCCCTACACCATAAACAAGACTAGGTTCTTGATTGCTAAATACATGGTAAGTCCATAATGAGATTTGATCATTCCTAATTTACCCTACATCAAATTTTCGGTTTATACTATCACAATATTACCGATCCATTGAAAATTAAAAACAAGAAAAAAAAAAAAAAAAAAAAAAAAAAAAAAAAAAAAACCCTAAGCTACAAAAACCATCGGCCTTCTCTTTTCTTTGTGGCTGTCGATCCAAGGATTATCAAAGGAGCCTCGAAATCTTGTTCTAATTCGTGTTTAATCATCACAAGGTAAGCCTCTAACATCAACAATGATCCATTCGAATTTTATGAATCAAAAACTAACAAAAAAAAAAAAAAAAAAAAAACCATGTTCTTCTTCCCTTTTGGGCTGTTCGTGCGACGCAAGAAGAAGGAGGAGAAAGAGAGTTTTGTTTGGTGTTTTGATCCTCGTCGTGTTCGTGTTCTTCGTGGTCTACGAGGGTATTGTATCTCCTACTATATTCGATCTTTGTTTCTTGTGTTTCTTTTGATTCTAGCCGAAATACTCACAAAAGTAATCACATAAAATCATAACTATCAAAACCCTAAAAATTGTTTTGTATGAATCGGCTGAAGTTCGTGGTGAAATAATTCATTGTGATTATGTTAAATATATTATAGACCGACCTAAATATGTTATGGACTCAACCAAAATCGTTTGGAGTGAAAAACTAATGAATTGGATGGTAAAAACCCCAAAATGGATAAGTTGCTGTGATAACTGATTCTGAGTGGGATTTTTGGTCGACTTTAAAGGGCTGTAACTTTATGATGGAATCGAGTTTTTGAGTGTTTTAAAAGCTTAAAACTAAGTTCATTGAAATAGCTACCTGGGAAAATTTATTTTGTAATTTTTAGAGGCCTAGAAGGTTACTTTTTGATTTTTTGAAAATTATGTGTCTGATCGGATTTGTGAGTCTGGAAAATCAGTCCGGGTTTTTGATTTTTAATTTTCAAACCGTGTCGAGTTAGGAGGAGTCCTTTGAACTGGGTAATCTATAAGATGTATACTACTTCCTGGAATTTTTATAGAGTTTTTTGAATTTTTCTTAAAAGGTTTCTAACTAATAACTTTTCGTATAGTAAAATCAGTCAGAAATCTGAACGAGTTGGATTAGGTGAATTTTAATCCATAGTTATGCTACTTAATAAAATCTGGAAAAATTTGATAAAATACTTAAGACATTTGAGCATCTCTGGGAATTTTTGGGAATTTTATTACTGAGCTCTTGTATGATTTGCAATTTATTGAAAATCTAACAATTTCGTATATAAAACTGTGAGAAATTATAAAAGGGTAAAATTGTGAGTGTTTAAGGGTGTGTTCGTATAACATGTTAAAACAAGTGTTCATTGTGTAAAATTGAGGAATTAAGGGCTTAATATGTAATTATGGTTAATTATGTAAATAGATTTGTAATGTAATAAAGTACAAGGACTAAATATGTAATTTACCGAAAGTTAAGGGGCTGTCGTGCCATAATTAATTTAAAGGGTATTTTTCTGTAAATATGAGTAATGAAGGGCTTGATGTGCAAATGTAATATTAATAAGGTTTAAATTGTAATTTATATAATTATAAGGTGTAATTTGTAAATTTAGTAATAAAAGGGGTATAACTTGTAAATATTGGAAACGTGAAGACTAAATGAGTAATCCTGGAAAATAAAGTATTTGAATGGTAAATTATGAGATTTCTATTTTAAACCTTGAACTTTGGTAAAGTTACGTTTATAACCCTGAACTATGAAAACTTGTCATATTTAACCCTAAACTTTTGTGACTTGTTTAAATACACCCTAAAGCCATATTATGATTCAATAATAGCTTAACCTAAATGAGAATATGGAAACTTACTAAATATGAAAACCTGCTAAAAATGGAAAGTTACTTAAAATGGAAAGGTTTGTAATTCTTTTCTACCCCTCTAGGTGTGAAGAAGGAGAGGACATGATCCTTTGCATCTTATTCTTTTGGTTTGTGCTTTGCTTTGGAATAAGGTACAGATATTCTGCCCTTTTTAATAAGGTGCCTTCGACCTCTTGATTTCTGATTTGAACCTATGATATGAACCTTTGGCATTTGAACCTTTGACATATGAACCTTTGATATGAACCTTGAGATTTGGACTATGACTATATGAACCTTTGCTTTGATATGAACCTTTGACCTTTGACCCCAGTTTGATACCCGAGCCAAATATGTTTCCTAGCCATGAAGGTAACATGGCCGTGTCATTGATGCACCAATGGCATGACTCTAGTGTGCTCGAGTGATGTTGCACACCGTCCCCATTATGATATGTTATGCGCGCTTTATGATTTGTTATGGCCAATATGATTTGTTTGGGGGGTGTATGGATGCATCCTAGATATGTTATGATATGATATGCTTTGATATGATATGATATGGTGACTGGGGCTGGGTGCAATCCACTCCTTTCACAAAATATGGGAGCTAGCTACTCCATTTGAAGAATGAGGACACCCCTCATATTATCTGATTATCTGAGAGGTCTCCCCTCTATATGATTATGAAGATATGATATGATATGATATGTGATATGTTATGATATGGGCTCGTGGTGGATGACTGTCCTAAACCTTACTCTTTATTTCCTTTTCCTATATCCCATTCATTATGATATGTCTGTTCATTTCCATTTGATTTTGGTTTCCGTTTATTATATATCTGTTCACTGGGCTTTTTAAGCTCAGCCGCATTTCTTTTCCTGCGGCAGGTTTTAGTAGGAAGCCAGGAGCTTGGGTTTGCTTTGGGATGAGAGATTAGCTTTTGAAGACGATACCTTAGTTTTAGTATTCATTTATGTATGACTACGTAGATTTGGTATATTTCCTTTGTAATATTGTAAACCATTTGTATTATGTAAGTCGTATGTTATGCTTGCCTTTGATATGTCACCATTTTCGTGACACTTCTACCCTTGCCGGGTTGGGGTGTTACAATTATGGTATCAGAGACAGGTTTACGACTTGTAGTACATCTACCCTTGGCCTGTGTAAGTTAGGACCCCTAAGTTTCCACTGTAGGCGCTCGTAGAATAACCTTTGCGAAGTTGCGTAGAATTTTCCCATAGGAATATAAGTCATAACCGGTGAGGAATGGGTAGTCTAGGACATCCATGTGAGTAGTAATTGCTTCCGCATCACTCTGAATCTTGCCTTTGCCTTTAGTCATGCCTTACAAGAACGTTGTCGCAGAAGACGAGGAAGTCTTACCTTCCGTCAGTTGAATGATGAACGTTGTATGTTAACCAATTTCCTTTAGAAGGATTTGATGTTGATATTTGTCCAGTACGGAATTGTTATCTAAGCATGCTGATGCTAATAACTGACATTCCATACATCTCGCCTCTGACAGTTAAACGATGTTCGTATTACTATCGGTGCACACCCTATCATTCCTATGCTATAAGCTAAACAAAATTCCGATCCTTTGAACTGTTCACTCTCCCATCCCACACTTTGATGAATCATGTACCTAAATTTGATATGTAAACTATCCGTATGATTTGACAACCACATTCGCTCTGAGAATCCGTTTCCCTTGGATGTATTTGACTTTGAGGTCTCTTGACTATGGAGTGGTGGTTTTTGTAAAGCTATCATGGACTGCAATATTTGCGACCTTTAACAATCTGCTTCACCATATTTTAATACGATATTCTCAATCATTTGAATCTGTTAAGATTATTGTTGCTATGAAGCACATACTCCGATCTCTTTGATTTCCAATTTTCTCCTAACGCCTGTTAGCATCCATTCTTAGAAAGCTCCGGCACTTGAAAGTTGTTGTACGAATTTCTGGTGCTTCTGATGAACCTTTTGAGATCCGTTTGGGAAGTAAAGTTTGCATTGAACTAACCTGAATTTGGCGAAACCACGATACTGAAGAAGTTAAGAGATTGTAGGAACTGATGGAATATGAGTTTGTTCACTTCAGTGATCTCTTGAATGCTCCTATTGGTTTATGAAGAAGAAAGAGAGAAGTGTGCGGCGGCACACCGACCGTCGTGAATGTAACCGTAATCATTATTCCATTTCCGCGTATCAATATTTGATTTGTTCTATTTTGGAACTCCGTAGCAGACGACCTCATTTGAGTTTGAAAGATGGAAGAAGCAACCACCAGAACATCTGAGGAAGAAGTTGATTAATTGAGATTAAGTTCCGCGAAGCATTACAATTTGAATTGTGAAGAAATTTGTGATATGAAGTTTTTCCCAAAGAAGATTTCCTGAAGTTGCTTTAGTACCCATGTGACCACTATGAGTTTTGAATGATGTCAATTGTATTGGCTAGAAGATTCATGTTTTCGCAAGTATTCGGACAATTTTCATAGCATGACAGTATGTTTGTGCTCAGAGACGAACGAGGAACACGTTGACCATTTTAGTATGAAGTGAACCGACCCCTTTGTTCTAGAAGAATAGATTTACTTGACGATCAGAGATTGTAGCAGACAACACCACCAGGTATCCGAGGACTAAAGAGCTTTCACGAAAAGGACCAAGACTGAAGACCATTGTCGGAGTTAGAAACCTTGTAGAAGATGTGCAGAAGAGGTTCGTGACAGGCGTTACCAAGAGAGAAGCATGTGAGGAGAAGAGAGACTGAGATGAGATTCGATTATACCTCAAAGCAGCTCGTGGAGATTTCAGTTGGGCATCAAGACGACCAGACTGTAGAAGATGAGCTTTCAGCACATAAACCAGGAAGTCCACAGCAGTTGAGTTGGTGAATTTTGAATCATGCTAGAAGACCTGTAGGAGACACGCAACCTTGTTTCTCTAGTCATTTTAGTTGTACTAAGATGAATTGAGAGCTGAAGCAGAGTCGCCAATGGAGGAATGCACGGTGATCACGTAAGAGATTCATGCTACCACACCGAAGTGTCAAGAAGAAGTGTCGAAGACTTGAGGAACCAGACTCAAGTTTATGATTTCCTTTTCACCCTATGATCGTATGATTAGACAAGAGAGCGGCTACTTGGAATTTGAAAGGATTCGAGATCATGAAATTGAAGGGATGAAATTTTGTAGTAAACGTTTGGACTCGGAAGATTTGATTTTTGTAAAGGATGAAAATATTGAAGACGTAATTCATTTCCTCTTAGACCACTCAAGTTTCCGTTACCTTTCGATAAGATCTTGAATGAGCCTTTTCCCTATTAGAAATTCCGTTCGATGTCCATTATGCATGTGTTGGACGCTGGTTCGTTATGAGAAGGATGATGAATTGTGGAAGGCCTAACGTCTCGACGACGAGTTTCATTTCGAGGTGTACACATTTCGTTACGCTATTTGTACGTCCAAATTCCTCCGATTAAGAATTCGTAGTGATGTTTGTTTTGGACCAACCTTAGGAGGTAGAAAGACTGATAGGTGGTTAAGATAAGTAGTTCTGTTCGCGACTTGAGATAAAGTATGACCATCATGAGGGTATACTCATATGATGCTGGTATTATGACGGTTCGCGAACGTGATAATACTTACGTCATATGACGTACCTTCATTGTGTTCATAGGATATTTCGAGGAGTACTTTAGAAACCTTAGAACTTTGATTAGAGATGTGAGAATTTTTGCATTTGTAAGATTTAGGTTCGTTCCACCTATATGCTTAATCTGTTTCGCCGTTATACGATTTGATACGTTTGGATTCTCGGTACGCGGTTGTTGACCTTTGTAATTTCGATAAGAATCTTAAGTTCTACTATAAGTTTCTTCCATTTGATATCACCTACGATTTATGTTCTGTACGATCTCATCTGATTTGTCTAATCGAATGCTATGGACGGCATATCCGTCACAATCTTGCGTATCCTTGTATTTCTTTTGAGAGAATATGATAACCATTTGTCATGTTTGAATATGATCCTTGCAATCTGAATTCCGTATGATATGTCATTTCTGGGAACTGAAGTTACTTTTGGATCGGCAATGAAGAGTCATGAGAAACAAGTCTTTTTACATTTTCGTTCGCTGTCCGTTGTGTCTTCTGTTTCGTTTCATCTCCGTTCGCAACGATTCTTTGGAAGAACCACCCAGAGCGGGAAGCTACCTGGGAAACCGAGGAATTAATACGAGCTAGTTATCCGCATTCTGATCTAGTACGTTCTTATTTTGTTTTCGATCCTTTCACTTCTGATTCTTTGCAAATTTCGAGGACGAAATTTTTCTGTTAGAGGGGAAGAGTTGTAAAACCCCGAAACTTATATAATCCGGAATGACAAAAATACCCTCGAATTTAAAAATTTGAGAACTTACGAATATTATTTAAGTGACTCTTAACCTAAGTTTATAAACAAATAAAACTTTACATTATGCAAGTTGGAACAAAAAAAAAAAAAAAAAAAAAAAAAAAAAAAAACCATTAAGACTTATGCCGCCCCCCCTACACCATAAACAAGACTAGGTTCTTGATTGCTAAATACATGGTAAGTCCATAATGAGATTTGATCATTCCTAATTTACCCTACATCAAATTTTCGGTTTATACTATCACAATATTACCGATCCATTGAAAATTAAAAACAAGAAAAAAAAAAAAAAAAAAAAAAAAAAAAAAAAAAAAAAAAAAAAAAAACCCTAAGCTACAAAAACCATCGGCCTTCTCTTTTCTTTGTGGCTGTCGATCCAAGGATCATCAAAGGAGCCTCGAAATCTTGTTCTAATTCGTGTTTAATCATCACAAGGTAAGCCTCTAACATCAACAATGATCCATTCGAATTTTATGAATCAAAAACTAACAAAAAAAAAAAAAAAAAAAAAAAAAAAAAAAAACCATGTTCTTCTTCCCTTTTGGGCTGTTCGTGCGACGCAAGAAGAAGGAGGAGAAAGAGAGTTTTGTTTGGTGTTTTGATCCTCGTCGTGTTCGTGTTCTTCGTGGTCTACGAGGGTATTGTATCTCCTACTATATTCGATCTTTGTTTCTTGTGTTTCTTTTGATTCTAGCCGAAATAATCACAAAAGTAATCACATAAAATCATAACTATCAAAACCCTAAAAATTGTTTTGTATGAATCGGCTGAAGTTCGTGGTGAAATAATTCGTTGTGATTATGTTAAATATGTTATAGACCGACCTAAATATGTTATGGACTCAACCAAAATCGTTTGGAGTGAAAAACTAATGAATTGGATGGTAAAAACCCCAAAATGGATAAGTTGCTGTGATAACTGATTCTGAGTGGCATTTTTGGTCGACTTTAAAGGGCTGTAACTTTATGATGGAATCGAGTTTTTGAGTGTTTTAAAAGCTTAAAACTAAGTTCATGATTTCTGATTTGAACCTATGATATGAACCTTCGGCATTTGAACCTTTGACATATGAACCTTTGATATAAACTTTGAGATTTGGACTATGACTATATGAACCTTTGCTTTGATATGAACCTTTGACCTTTGACCCCAGTTTGATACCCGAGCCAAATATGTTTCCTAGCCATGAAGGTAACATGGCCGTGTCATTGATGCACCAATGGCATGACTCTAGTGTGCTCGAGTGATGTTGCACACCGTCCCCATTATGATATGTTATGCGCGCTTTATGATTTGTTATGGCCAATATGATTTGTTTGGGGGGCGTATGGATGCATCCTAGATATGTTATGATATGATATGCTTTGATATGATATGATATGGTGACTGGGGCTGGGTGCAATCCACTTCTTTCACAAAATATGGGAGCTAGCTACTCCATTTGAAGAATGAGGACACCCCTCATATTATCTGATTATCTGAGAGGTCTCCCCTCTATATGATTATGAAGATATGATATGATATGATATGTGATATGTTATGATATGGGCTCGTGGTGGATGACTGTCCTAAACCTTACTCTTTATTTCCTTTTCCTATATCTCATTCATTATGATATGTCTGTTCATTTCCATTTGATTTTGGTTTCCGTTTATTATATATCTGTTCACTGGGCTTTTTAAGCTCAGCCGCATTTCTTTTCCTGCGGCAGGTTTTAGTAGGAAGCCAGGAGCTTGGGTTTGCTTTGGGATGAGAGATTAGCTTTTGAAGACGATACCTTAGTTTTAGTATTCATTTATGTTTGACTACGTAGATTTGGTATATTTCCTTTGTAATATTGTAAACCATTTGTATTATGTAAGTCGTATGTTATGCTTGCCTTTGATATGTCACCATTTTCGTGACACTTCTACCCTTGCCGGGTTGGGGTGTTACAATCTCACCATATATGTGTTATGTGTTATTGAATATGTTACAATTGGTATATATCAAGAGCCATGATTAGGTTTATGTGACTGCATATTCTTGAATTTGTGGTGTGTTTTTGGCATTCTTTGTTTTGTTCTTTTGGTTCGTATAAAAAGGTTGCAAAATCGTGGGTTTGCGCTTTGTTTGTGGTTTAATTCGTATAAAACTTGTACTTTCATGTTCACAAAACTGTTTTACATGTTCCTTGATAATATACAACCTTGTTCGTGTTAGTTAGTGGAAGATTTGTAGAGTTTCTTTACTGCGGTTTGTGTCTCGGTCGTACATTCATCACTGCGGTTTGTCCCTCGTTAAAGATTCTTCGCTGCGGTTTGTGGTTGTTTAGGAAATTATTGTTTGCGGTTTGGCCAGAAATTCTGACTGCAGTTTAGAGTATAACCAAAACGAGAAACACAACAAAAAGGACTGAAAGCGACGTCTTGTCCTTTAGCAGCTGCGATTTGTTGTTCCTTGTCGCTTGCGGTTTGTCGATTTGCTTCTGAAGTTTGACCAGTTTTGTGGTTTGACCAGTCTTGCGGTTTGACCAGTCCTGCGGTTTGACCAATCTTGCGGTTTGACCAGTTTTGCAGTTTGACCAGTTTTGCGGTTTGACCAGTCTTGCGGTTTGACCAGTCTTGCGGTTTGACCAGTCCTGCGGTTTGACCAATCTTGCGGTTTGACGAGTTTTGCGGTTTGACCAGTCTTACGGTTTGACCAGTCATTCGGTTTGACCAAGGTTGAGGTTTGACTCTTGCGGTTTAAGTATTCTGTGTTCTGCGGTTTGAGGTTGTCTGCGGTTTGTGAACTTCTGCAGTTTGAGTATTGCGGTTTGGTATTCTTGAACTGCGGTTTGACCATTGCGGTTTGGGAGTTGCGGTTTGATACTGGTGTAATACTTTTAGCTGCGGTTTGACTCAAATCACGGTTTATTCTTGATTTTAGTAAAATCCCGCGAATGAATCGATTTTTCGGTTTAAATCAAAGAATTGTAAAATCCCGAATACATTATGGAAAGGATAGCAAGCACTGCTTTAGATGACATTCAAGTTGCCGAGTCCGATACCCGCCCTCCTATGCTTGATAGGACGGATTATGAGTCGTGGGCACAACAAATTCGACTCTACTGCTTAGGAAAAGAGAATGGAGTTAACATTCTCAAATCCATTGATGAAGGACCTTTTCAGATGGGCACCACGAGAGATACTGTTACTACCGATAAGAATGGAGCTGTAACGCTTGGAATTGATAGGCCACGTACTTACAATGATCTTAATGAGGAAGAAAAGAAGCGGTATGATGCTGACATCCGAACTTCCAATATTGTAATTCAAGGCCTGCCCAAAGATGTTTACAAACTCATCAACTTCAACACTGAAGCCAAAGCTGTTTGGGACAAAGTCAAAATGCTTCTGGCTGGATCAGAATTAACAAAAGAAGATCTTGAGTCGCAACTGTATGATGAGTTTGAGCATTTTAAGATAAACCCTGGAGAAAACATCACTGATTACTATGTGAGGTTTCATAAGCTGGTAAACGACATGAGAATCATCAGAATGACTATGCCAAACATCCAACTCAATTCCAAGTTCGTGAACAACATGTCGCCTGAATGGGACAGATTTGTCACTGCAGTCAAGCTCAACAAAGGTTTGAGGCAGACCAATTATGAACAGCTATATGCTTATCTTCAACAGCATGAAAAGCATGCTGTTTATGATCGTCTACTCAGGGAGAAACTCAATCCAACAACAACCAATGATCCACTCGCATTGATTTCAACTGTTCAGCCGTACAATCAACCACAACTTGATCAAGCTTATCATCATCCCGTCTCATCACAGAATCAGACATTATTTGCTCAATTATCGATGCACCCACAACCTACTATGAACCCTCAGCTGGATTCAGGGTATTCTCTCACTGATCAGAGGATTGATGATCTTTCCAATCAAGTCTCTTTGCTTGTTCAACAGTTCCGAGCAACACTCCCTTAAACCAACAATCAACTTCGAACTTCCTCAAACCCACGCAACCAAGCAACTGTGGAAGATGGAAGAATTATTGTTCAGAATGTTCAAGGAAGACAAAACGTGAATCCAAGGAATGTTGGTACGGGGAATATTCAAAACAGAGGTGGAAATGTCGACCAAGGACAAGGAAGGCAAGTAAAGTGTTACAATTGTGGTGGGTTGGGACACATTGCTAGGAATTGCAATCAGCCCAAGCGTCCTCAGAACTCTGATTACTTCAAGGACAAGATGTTGTTGATGCAAGCTCTGGAAAAGGGAGCAGTTCTGGATGAGGAAGAGCTTTTGTTCCTTGCTGATGATGGGGGAAACACATTTGATGCTGATGTGGATGACCAACCGGTTCAAGATATGGCCCTCAACGACCCAAACATCTTCCAAGCTGAAGATTGTGATGCATTTGATTCGGATGTTGATGATGAACCCACTGCTCAGACTATCTTCATGGCCAATATATCTTCTGTTGTCTCATCACCTCAACAAGCTGGTCCTTCCAATGCATCTGTCATATCTGAGGTACTAAAACTTTATGACACATATAACATGGTAGATGAACAAAAGAATCCCACCGAAGTACAACAGACAGACGATGTTGAATCAGATACTGTTAATATGGAAAACAGCAATGTTATTTCATATGAACAATATGTGAGTCACAACGACGTGTCTGATGTACCAAGTAGTGCATCTTCTGTTGTAGAAAATGCTTGTGTTGTAGAAAATGCTTGTGTGGTAGATAATGCTTGTGTGGTAGATAATACTTGTGAGTTGCATGAGAACACCGTGTTTATCCCCGATGACACCTTGATCACTAGGCTTAACATATATAAAGATCAGGTTGCCATATATGAACAACATGCAAAATTTGAGCTAACTGAACGTGAACAAAAAATGGATTGTCAAATGCGTACATTTGTCACAAAACGTAATTTAAGGGAAGAAACATTAAAAAGGGAGTTAGATTCATTAAGAACACAACTTAATCAAACTGTTAAGCAAAAACAGGAGATTCAAGAAAGTGTAATTACACTAAAACAGGACTTCAAAGAAAAAGAATCAAAACTCCTAAATGATTTTTCCAGACTTAAAACATTGAAAAACAAGATTGAGAACAAGTTGTACACACAAGACCAGACCAGACAAACTGCTCAAATGATGCAAAATCATAAAAAATTATGTGATAAACATAGTGAATATAATGTAGGTGAACCTAAATTAGCTCTTCTTAGGAATGCTAAGGTAGCCCAACCTGCTTTATATGATGGAAATGAAATGCTTAAGGCTGTTCATGTACCCCCTGATGTGTCATCACTTGAAGAGAGTAATGAGATAGAAGACAGAAACAGAGAGAGATTAGCTGAAAAAATGAAGGACCCAAAATGTATAGCCAAACGAGTCATAGTTAAACCCCATAATTACTATGAGCAAAATTGGTTGACTATCTTTGCACCTCAAACTAAGTTAACGCCTGAACAAATATTTTGGTCTTTGGACATAGAAAAGAGAAAGGCGGATGCACTTAAGGACAATACCCCACCCCTTAGGAAAATAGCGGCTGCAACGGTGTATCCTCCTAATACACCTAGGCACTTAGTTCCGTTAACTCTTCCCACAGAATGTAAAACTCTAATTAGCATATATGTTCTTTGTCAACTATTTGCTGATTTTGATAAAACTTTTAAAAAGAGAATTACACCAATGGGAATTACTGAAAGGGAAAGAGGTTTTGAACTAACCAAAGAATGTTACTTAACTGAGGTTATTCCATTCTTTAAGCTTCTTAAGGAACATTTGAGGGTATGCAAACAACCCTTAGAAATGACGTAAATGAGATGAAAGCAGTATTTAAAGATATGGAAAATGAAGTGTCCCAATGTGTGATAGAACTTAAGAGTCGTGAGATTGAGAGAAAAAACATTCTCATCACCAATGAGAATTTGATTGCTAAATGTGTTACCCAGGATGTGTTTTATACTGCTACTGATGCTACACTAACTGCTTGTCAATTTCATGAACTGTCTATTGCACTGAATGCTTCCCAGAATCGTGTTGTTGAGCTTGAGGGGGAGAATTGGAAATTGCATGAGAAAATTCAAAATGATGACCATGATAACATGGTTAAACATTTTTCAAAACTAGAGGTTGATCATCTTAATTTGCAATTAAAATATCAACACTTAGAAGAAAGATGTAAACTATCAAATGCCAAGACATCTTTGGATGCTCCTGAATTTGATACATACTTTGAATTAAGCAAACGCGATGAAAAAATTCAAGCTCACACTAACACGATTCGAAAATTGAGGGCCCAAATTGCCCAACTAAAGTCTAACAAGAGTGATGCAATTGGCACCCATAAACCATCGTCCTTAGATTCTCAGAATTTTCAATATCAAGACACCATAAATAAGTTACACTATGAAAATGAATGTTTTCGTGCTGAAAATTCAAAAATCAAACAGCATTACAAAGAGTTATATGACTCAATTAAAGTCACACGAAACAGTCACAATGAAAAAGTAACTTCTTTGCTAAATGAAATCGAGAATCTTAAGACTCAGGTGAAAGGGAAAATGCAAATTATCACTTGTGAAAATGTTGTTCCAAAGGTTTCTGCTTTTAGTAAGTATGTTGTTGATGTTGTACCTTAGGAACGCCCATCAAGTATATCTCAATCACCTTAAGGATAGTCTTGATACACTTCGTGAGATAGTTGAAGAGGATAGGATAAATAAACCACTTGATAGTGCAGTTGTAGATGCTTGCTTCCTCACTAAACGGTCTCAGGAACTTTTAGAGTATGTCATTGGCACGGATCCTAAGAATGATAACAAAAGAGATAGATTTGTTGCATCATCATCTACGACTAAGAACAAGCACGTAACCTTTGATCTACCACTGAGAACATCAGAACCCAGCACATCAAAATCAGGAAAGCAAATGACAGTAAAACAAACTAATGTTCCCATCATTACTTCTACAGGAGTAAACTGTGACACCAAAGCTAGCGGGTCAAAGCCTAGAGGCAATGCAAGGAAAGATAGGACTGCGCCGGCTAAGAGTGGTCACGAGAAGAAAGTAGAAGCCCAACCTAGGAACAATAAGTTTGCAATGAATGGAATGAATCGTGTTGATTCTAGTATTGAAAGTACTGTAATTAATTCGAATTCTAATGTTGTCTGCAAAACATGTAACGAATGTTTAATTTCTGCTAATCATGATGGTTGTGCTGTGTCTTTTTTGATGTCTCCTGTACTACCCCAAGTTAAGAATGTTAGGAAAACTGAAATAAGTAAGAAAATTTGGAAAGCAACAGGAAAAACGTTTGCTAATGTCGGGTATCAATGGAGACCCACTGGAAAAAAACTCACTTTAAGAGATCAGTTCCCCTTAACTAGATTGAATAACCATAAAGTTGTGAAGGTTAAGGAATGGAAACCAACTGGTCGAATTTTGCCTTTAGTGATACAATGCCCTGCTACTAGGTCAATTGCTACTTCTAGTGTAGTTTCCAATGTAACTACAGTAGCATCTGTGAATCCTGTAGTTCCAGAATTTTTGTGTGCTAACCAAACGGACCCCAGCTGCATGTAGGGATCCACATTTTTTAGTTATCCATCGTTGTCTGTTTTCAAATGCAGGTCATACAAATCTTCCTTTGGTATTTGGACTCGGGCTGCTCAATACATATGACTGGGGATCGCTCACGGTTCAAGAATTTCGTGAAAAAGTTTATCGGGACAGTTAGATTCGGGAACGACCATTTTGGGGCAATTATGGGTTACGGAGATTATGTGTTTGGCGAAAGTGTAATTTCCCGGGTATACTATGTGGAAGGACTAGAACATAACTTGTTTTCTGTTGGGCAACTTTGTGATTCCGATCTTGAAGTTGCTTTCAGAAAACATACTTGTTTCGTCAGAGAGTTGGATGGTGTTGATCTTTTTTAAGGCAATCGTGGCACCAATTTATACACCATCTCTATTGAAGAAATGATGAGGTCCTCTTCTATTTGCTTGCTTTCAAAGGCCTCAAAGACTAAATCTTGGCTTTGGCACCGTCATTTAAACCATTTAAACTTCGGCACTATAAATGATCTTTCCCGCAAGGATCTTGTACGAGGCATGCCCAGATTAAAGTTTGAGAAAGATCATCTATGTTCTGCATGTCAGCTGGGCAAAAGCAAGAAGCATACTCACAAACCTAAAATAGTCAATACCATCTTGGAAGTTCTTCACACCCTTCACATGGATCTATGCAGACCAATGAGAGTGCAGAGTATCAATGGAAAGAAATATGTTCTTGTGGTAGTCGACGACTACTCTCGGTTTACATGGGTAAAGTTTTTGCGAACCAAGGATGAAAGTCCAGAGGTTATCATCAAACTAATCAAGCAGTTACAAGTAAGGCTGAACAAAACTGTTAGAATCATCAGGACGGACAATGGAACTGAGTTTCTTAATCAACAACTCAGTCAATTTTACGAAAGTATTGGCATAACCCATCAGAAAAGTGTTGCACGCACTCCTCAGCAGAACGGCATTATTGAAAGACGAAATCGTACCCTAGTGGAAGTTGCAAGAACTATGCTAATATATTCTAAGGCTCCGATGTTTCTTTGGGCAGAAGCAATTGCTACTGCATGTTATACCCAAAACCGTTCCTTGATACATACTCTTCATAACAAAACTCCCTACGAGCTGATACATGGCAAGAAACCAGATCTTTCCTTTCTTCGAGTGTTCGGTGCTCTGTGTTATCCGACAAATGACGGTCAAGATTTGGGAAAGCTAAAGGCTAAAGCAGACGTAGGTTTCTTCGTTGGGTATGCATCAGATCGCAAGGGATACAGAATCTACAACAAAAGAACCCGACAAATCATGGAAACTATTCACGTGAATTTCGATGAGCTGACTGAGCAAACGGCTCCTGGACAAACCAGTTCTGGACCCGCACCTAATTTATTGACACCTGGACCAATTAGTTCAGGTCTTATACAGAATCCCACTCCTGCAGTTCCTTATGTACCTCCAACAAGTGATGAGTTGAAGAAGTTGTTTGATCCAATGTTTGATGAATATTTTGAGCCACCAATTGGTGATGCTACAACTAAAGCACCACCTGCACCTCCAGCTACTGATGCTCAAGTTCAAAACAACACAGATGGCCTATCGGTATCTATCTCAGTTAGTCAAGAAGCACCATCTGTCTGTCATTCACCATCATCATTGAATGTTCAGTCTTCTTCGGTACAACAAGGCTCTGCAATAGATAATTCTTTTGAGGTGAATCCTTTTGCTCCTGTTGATGATGTTCCATCCGAGAATATCTTTGCTCCTGAATCTTCAACAGAGACGTCTTCTTCAGGGGATCTTAACACGGCAACATCAGTTCACTATCCTCAACCACATGATCATCTCAGAAAATGGACCAATGATCATCCAATTGACAACATCATTGGGAATCCTTCTCGTCCGGTCTCCACAAGAAAGCAACTTGCCATTGATGCATTGTGGTGTTTCTTTAATTTCGTACTGTCAAAAGTTGAACCCAAGGACTTCAAAGATGCTTTATCTAAAGACTGTTGGTTTACGGCAATACAAGAAGAAATTCATGAGTTTGATCGTCTTGAAGTATGGGAATTGGTGCCTCCTACAGATTGTGCAATGATTATCACTCTCAAGTGGATCTTTAATGTGAAACTTGATGAGCATGGTGACGTTCTGAAGAATAAGGCACGGCTTGTTGCAAAAGGGTATCGACAAGAAGAAGGCATAAACTTTGAAGAATCATTTGCACCGGTTGCTAGAATTGAAGCCATCAGAATCTTTCTAGCTAATGCTGCCAGTCAGAATATGATTGTCTACCAAATGGATGTAAAGACAGCATTTCTAAATGGTGATCTGAAAGAGGAAGTCTATGTCAGTCAACCAGAAGGATTTGTGGATCCTGATCGTCCTACTCACGTCTACCGTTTGAAGAAGGCTCTATATGGGCTAAAGCAAGCACCCAGGGCGTGGTATGATACTTTATCGAAGTTTCTTCTGGCTAATGGTTTCTCCAAAGGTGTTGTTGATCCTACACTATTCACTAGGTAATCGGGCAAACATCTACTTCTTGTTCAGATCTACGTAGATGACATCATCTTCGCCTCTTTCGATCCTAAGTAATGTGATAGGTTTTCTAACGAGATGAGTTCTAAGTTCCAAATGTCTATGATGGGACAAATGTCGTTCTTCTTGGGTTTGCAAATCTCTCAAAGTCCCAGAGGCATCTTTATTAATCAATCCAAGTATGCAAATGAAATATTGAAGAAATTTGGATTTGATTCAAGTGATGCAGTTGACACCCCTATGATTGAGAGATCGAAGTTGGATGATGATCTCTCTGGGATCCTGGTTGATCAAAAAAAGTTTTGAAGCATGATCGGATCTCTAATGTATCTCACCCCTAGTAGGCCAGATCTATTGTTTGTTGTATGCATGTGTTCTCGATACCAGTCCAAGCCTACCAAGAAGCATCTGGAAACAGTAAAGCGGGTCTTTTGATACCTTCAAGGGACTATTCACATGGGTCTCTGGTATCCTAAGGACACCGCCATGGAACTCACGGCATATGCGGATGCAGACCATGCAGGGTGTCAAGATACTCGTCGGAGTACGTCGGGAAGTGCTCAGTTTTTGGGGGAAAAGTTGGTTAGCTGGTCATCTAAAAGGCAAATGAGTACTTCTATATCTTCTACAGAGGCTGAATATATCACCATGTCTGCGTGCTGTGCTCAAATTCTGTGGATGAGATCACAACTATCGGATTATGGCTTTGCTTACAACAAGATCCCTCTATATTGTGATAACAAAAGTGCTATTGCTCTTTGCTGCAACAATGTCCAGCACTCCCGATCAAAGCACATTGATATCCGGCATCACTTCAATAGGGAACAGGTGGAAAAAGGGGTTGTTGAACTTTACTTCGTGAGGACAGAGTTTCAGCTGGATGATATCTTCACTAAGGCGCTTTCGAGAGAACGGTTTCAATTTATTCTCCCGCGACTTGGCATGAAGAGTTTGACTCTAGAAACACTCAAGGGTCTTCAAGAAGAAAATGATGAGTAAAGGATTTGCTTCACATATCCTTGTATATATCTTAAAACAAAAAGAAAATAGAAAAATATAAAACCTATAAAAACCCTAAAAATCAGAAAAAAAATACCAAAAATAGTTCTTCTAGGCATCTCTTCTGTTTATCGATAACATTTACAGTCCTAGAAATGTCATTCAATAAGGACACGGGTCTTTAAATGAAGCTCGAGCAGAAGTTATATTAACTGGTTAAAACATGTCTAATCGGCTTGTAGTTACTTCAGACTGCAACCCGTGCATTATTATGGGGAAAGCATGTCGCCAAAAAGACGGTTGTTCCTCCAACTGGGTGATGTTCACCTGGGCATGGATTACTTTATATCCATGTTTCTTCGATTTGATGTACGTTTCAGTGCATCATTCCTCGTATAAGAAGAGAACTCTTCTTTACATCGCAAGTACTTTCCAATCTATGATTCTTCAGGAAAGTATTTGTATGAAAACTTGGTGGTACTATGATTTTTGAATATCAATCAGAATTGAATTTTTCATAAAAAATCTATCACTCAATCAATGACTACAGCTATTCCATTAGAAGATGGGTCATCGATTGTGGGGGAGAGTGATGATTTTCAAAATTCTATATCATCAAAACATGTTACTTTGTACCAAATAAGCAGTGAATTTCATGAAACTTGTTGCTATGTGTCAGTGTATGATTTTTGTTAAATTCAAAATCTTCCAAACTTATCATACCTGACACTAACATTCTCCCTCATTGATTGAGGGGGAGCATCGCAATGTTCCATTATCAGAATATATGTTAAACCTGAACACATTTTCTCCCAAATTTTCTAAACATATTTAAATCAATTGGGATCACAAATCTCAAATGGTTTGAAATTTTTGATCGGGGGAGAGAATGTGATTTAAATATGAAAATCTGATAAAAATGTGATCTTTTGGACTCAAGTGTAGTCTCTCCCATATGTGCTAAAATCTTTCGTATATCGATGCATATATTGAGGGGGAGCAAATGATTTGTGATGGCAATTGTGGAAGAACACCAAGGACCGACCATTTTACTTGATGTACTGGAGTTATAAGGATGGTAAAGTTAGGTATCAGTTCCCATGATCCAGCCAGAACCGGAGGGATCTTCCCAGGGACAATCCTCTAGTTAGAATAGAAATCCTTAGGAATGATTAAAAAAAATGAAAAGAGAAAAGTGAATAAGGGAAGAGTGCCGACTGAGATGGAGCTAGTACTGGAACAAACCCAACAAGGTACTAGTGATGAAGTCTCGGTAAGCACTGAAGGGGTTGAAGAATGAAAAAGAAATGTAAAGATAAAGGGTGAAAAGAAAGAAGCCCTCCTTACACTTTAGGCAGAAACCGGGTCAATACATATGCTGTCAGAATCACTTAGTTGATTGCTGACATTGAAGACAAGTATCATGGACCCAGTGATATGCTGCACAACCCTCCCTAGCCACTCAAGGTCCCTCAAAGGACTCTTGTTTCATTTGTCACGGAGATCAATACATACCTATCGTCTCTCTCACTAAATCAAAACGCACTATTGAGTCTAGAACCAAGAGATCATCCATAAATATCATTAGGACACATTTCCAATATGCTTGCTGTTTCATACACCGTGAAAAGCAAGAAAATATATATGAAGAGTCCTACGCATTATCCTTGTGGTATTGCCAGAACATCCGAGTGATACGTAAAGTATTCACAATGAAGATGGAAATCCTTCTAGAGCCAACATCAAACAAGCTCTTGGAGGGTGACATGTGAGATCCTTCATGGATCAAACTTGTGACAACTGGAAAGAAACGATGGGGCGATTCACATTTGAATCAAACTTGTTCCAGGAAATGGATTAAGGGATGCTTTTGGAAAATCTTTCAATGTGCTCACCAACTAAGTTTCGAGCAAATTGATTGTGAAAATTTTTCAAACAAAAGTATTTACGAAATGTGATTCAATTTATAAAACCCTTGTTGTGTTGCATAAAATGTTTATCCTGTGGCACGCGAGTGATTTTTCCTAATCAGTTTCTCGTCAATCAGTGGGTAGTTTATTCACTGATTCACTCTACCGTGTTGTCTGCTTTGAGACGTTCCGGTATGCGAACATGCTTAGTATGATGATTCTGACACTAACTTGTTGGAAATATCATTACTACAAGCTGGAAATTCCTGTCAAGGAGAATCTTCTTTAAAGGGGATTCTACCTGATCACAGGTCGGTCCTCATGGAACCGAAGGTTAATCCAACCACCTCGAACGAATGACAAAGCCATATTTATTCTCCATCTTTATTGCTAACTGTTTTGTTTCAGATTCGTATAAAGATGGTGATGGTGGTTCCTGATTCCAGTAGAGACGTGTCAATCCACACTCCATGCTCACACTTACAAAACATTATCAAAGACATCATGATAAGTTAAAAGACCTACAACGCAACTTCCGCAACTCTGATGATAGTTATCATGATTTAGAAAAGTATGAGCATGCAGTCCTAAAGTTACAACAAATCACATGGAGGCAATATTACTTCAACGGATGAGCTTGGAGATTTACGGTGGCTGATGATCTCAATGAATGCTCAAAGATAACAACTTCACACAGAAATGATGCTGAAACAAGATGACTAGAAGACATATGCTAGATGATATCATCGAAGAATCTTCAAAGGTCATCCAAGACAAAAGATCAGTCATCAAAGGTTCACTGCTGAAAGTACGAAGTTTCAAGACTTTGAAGAATCAAGAACTACGAGCTAAGAAGTCAAACACCTGATAGAATGCTAGAATTCAATATATTATTTCCGGGGTGACCTCCCTTAGGGGGAGATTGTTAGGAATATAAATGTTCATGTGAAGACTCGATCACCCCGAGTATCTGTTAGCATTAACTAGCTTGTAGGATTATTAGTATTATGATTATTAGTTTCGTTACAATTAGTATTTGTAGAGTGGGTCGGGTCTTTACCCACTGTCAGCCAACTCAGGGCACTTATGTTAGTAACTATAAATACCCCTCTCCACCTAGGGAGAGGGTTGGAACTTCTCTTACAATTCAATACAACATTCACTTTCTCTCTCTAAGTTCCCATTCTCTCTTTCTCTCTCTAAAACAAACCGGCCAAGATCTCACCATATATGTGTTATGTGTTATTGAATATGTTACATTATTGATTACGAGAATGGTTTACCACCAAGGACTTCTCCTACGCCCCAGGTACTTGCAATTCAAAGGGGTAGGATTAACAAGCCAAGTAGGAGCAAGAAGGGTAAGGGTAAGGGTAAGGCTGATAAGGGTAAGCAAGTTATGGCTTATCAACCTCCACCTCCAACCAAGAAAAACCTTCCTAAGCAGAAAGATAACTCCAAGAAGGACCAGGCTTGCCACTACTGTCATGTAGTGGGTCACTGGAAGAGGAACTGCCCTCTTTTCATCCAAGAGTTGCGGGAGAGTAAGAACAAGAAGACTGGGCACTCGGGTGCCAGCACTTCAGGTAACTTACTCATGATTGAATTATTTACTCTAAATCATAAAATTAATTCCTGGGTATATGATACTGGATGCGGTATTCACATTTGTAATATGCTACAGGGGTTTAGAGTAGAGAGGAAGCTTGCCTATGGGGAGCAATATCTGCATGTGAGAAATGGAGCACCTGCAGCTGTTGAAGCCATAGGAGTGTTTAATTTAGTTTTGCCTTCGGGCTTAGTACTGTTATTAAACAATTGTCATTATGTACCCTCAATTGTTAGGGGTGTAGTTTCCTTTTCAGTTTTGTTGGATCTTGGTTTTAATCACGTTATCAGTGGCAATGGAATTTTGGTTTCTTTAAATAATGTTTTTTATTTTAATGCTATTGCTGTTAATGGTGTCTTTGAAATTAATATGAATGATAATATGTCCAATAATAATTCAATGTATAGCATTAGTAAGAGAATTAAGTCTGACTTGAATTCTTTTTACCTTTGGCACTGTAGACTTGCCCATATAGGCAAGACTCGCATGAAAAAGCTGCAACACGATGGGCTTTTGAAAAATGTCAATGATGAATCATATGACAAGTGTTAGTCTTGTATATCTAGGAAGATGAAAAAGAAACCTTTTCATAGTAATATGAAAAGGGCTTCTGATCTACTTGGTTTAATGCATACTGATGTGTGTGGACAACTTAGACATGTGTCAAGGAAAGGTGCTAGCTACTTCTATACCTTTACTGATGATTTCAGCCGTTATGGTTATGTTTATTTACTTAAACATAAACATGAGGTGTTTGAAACATTTAATGTTTCTAAAGCAGAAGTAGAATTGCAACTAGGAAAGAAGATTAAAGCTCTTCGAACCGATAGAGGAGGTGAATATTTAAGCCAAGAGTTTAAAGATTATTTAGCTGAGAATGGAATTGTCCAGAATCTCACATCTCCATATACACCACAACAAAATGGTGTATCTGAGAGAAGGAATTGTACATTGCTAGATATGCTACGATCAATGTTTAATCTTACAACTCTTCCTTTATCCTTTTGGGATTATGCCTTAGAATCTGCGGTTCGTATTTTAAATATGGTTCCCACTAAGAAGGTTGATAAGACACCATATGAAATATGGAATGGAAAGGTTCCGAACTTGTCTTATTTAAAGGTCTGGGGTTGCGAGGCGTATATAAGACGTGACTCAGCAGATAAACTCCAACAGAGATCTGTGAAATATATCTTTGTAGGATAACCAAACGAAACGATGGGTTACTACTTTTACTATCCTCCTGAAAACAAAGTTATTGTTGCAAGATATGGAGACATTTTAGAAAAGGAACTCATATCTCAAGAATTCAGTGGGAGAGTATATGATCTGGAAGATGATCATATAGATACATTACCTTCAGAAAACACTAGCTCACTTCCTGTGGAACCGGATAGTCTGGGTCCTCCACCTGAAGTTGAAATTGTTTCCATTCGCAAGTCTTCAAGACATGTGAAAGCGCCTGAACGTCTATGTCTAAACGTAGAAGTTAAGGAAATTATATTAGGGGATCTTAATGAACCTGCTAATTATAGGGCTGCCATTGAGAGTCCTGAAAAGGACAAATGGGTAGTTGCTATGAATGGGGAAATGCAATCCATGAAAGAGAACAATGTCTGGATTGAAGTAGACCTTCCTCCTAATGCCAAGGTAGTTGGGAGTAAGTGGCTCTTCAAGAAGAAAATTGACATGGATGGCAAGGTACACACCTATAAGGCCCGTTTGGTAGCTAAAGGCTTTACTCAAACATTTGGTGTTGACTATGAGGAGACCTTTTCTCCTATAGCTGACATTAGGGCTATTAGAATTCTCAAAGCCATAGCAGCATACTATGACTATGAGATTTGGCAAATGGATGTTAAAATTGCCTTCCTAAATGGTCACCTAGATGAAGACATCTATTTGGTGCAGCCTGGGGGGTTTGTGAGTCCAAAATTTCCAAACCGTGTATCAAACTTCAAAGATCTATTTATGGATTGAAGCAAGCATCACGGCAAAGGAATAAAAGATTTGATGAGGAAATCAAAAGGTTTGGATTTACTCAGAATCTTGATGAGCCATGTGTATATCACAAATCTAGTGGGAGTAATGCAATTTTCCTTATCTTATATGTTGATGACATATTAATCATGGGAAAAGACATTCCAAGTTTGCAAAAGGTTAAGGCATATCTTGGAAAGTGCTTTTCTATGAAGGATTTAGGGGAAGCTGCATATGTTCTGGGAATCAAGATCTACATAGATAGATCTAGGCGGTTAATCGGACTAAGTCAAAGTGCTTACATTGACAAGATATTGAGGAGATTCAATATGAAAAATTCCAAGAAGGGATATTTGTCAATGGAAGTAAAACATGGCTTGAGTAGTGAGCATCGTGCTTCAACACCTGCAGAGGTGGCACGCATGAGCAAAGTTCCTTATGCTTCCACTGTAGGTTCTATTATGTATGCGGTGAGATGCACAAGGCCAGATGTGGCGTTTGATCAAAATATCACCAGTCAATTTCAATAGAATCCAGGTGATAAACATTGGATTGCTATTAAACATATTCTAAAGTATCTTAGGCATACGAAAGATATGTTTCTTGTGTACGGTGGAAATTCAGCTACAGAACTTGGTGTTACAGGTTTCTGTGATGTGTCCTGGCAATGTAACAAAGATGATGCGAAGTCTCCGACGGGTTATGTCTTTGTTATCAATGGTGGAGCAGTAGACTGGAGGAGCAAGAAGCAGAGTACAATTGCGATGTCTGCTACAGAGGCCGAGTACATAGCCGCTTCAGAAGCAGCAATGGACGCAGTCTGGATTAGGAAATTCATTTTAGGGCTTGGTGTTATGCCTTCAATTGAATCGCCTATTAATATGTATTGCGATAATTCTGCTGCAATCATATTTTCCAATGAACCTGGATTCATGAAGGGCACCAGAAATTTTCTACGGAAGTATCACTATGTTCGGGAACAAGTCTGCGAAGGTGAAATAAATCTCTTGAAAGTTCACACAGATGATAACTTAGCTGATCCATTCACTAAGGCTTTAGCTAAAGAAAAGCTTACTGAATTGTCAAATGGAATTGGACTTAGATTAGCTAGTAGTTTCATGCATGACTGTGTTTAGTATTTGGAAAAAGGATTGTAAAACATTTATTATTTATTAATGAAATAAAGTATTGGTTATGTTTATATTCATTATTTAATATTGTTTTCCTATTTTTTGCATATTTTAAATCCGTGAATAACTTAGTTATTCTAAATGTCCGTTGTCAGTTAATGATATGAGAATGTCATTATGTTAAGACAAATCTGAGTTTTGGTAGAATATACTTGAAAGTATATTGATGCGTTGTCATACCAAATTCACATGATATTCGATGAATTGAATATAGGACTTATCCAAACTACATGATATTACTTATGGATATTTCTAAGTAAATAGTGAATAGTTATCGTCAGACTTGAGATACCAGATAAGTGTTGTGACTGTAGTGCATTCTGTGGAACAATTTAACGCTATACGTAACTGGTAGTCATAAGGATTGTTTTCAGAATTGTTACGAAGTTCATGAGTTATGCTCGTAGTCAAGATAGAATTTGTTCCTCCAAATTTATTTTTGGAGTTTAATACTGTTGGGCCCCTCGTAGGGTTGACAAGATGTTTGCATGGCCGTGCCCAAGATCTCCCCTGAATATGTTCAGAAGATTTGGTAATCTTGCTCAATCATAAACAACGAGAAACAAAATTT
Organism: Artemisia tridentata subsp. tridentata; assembly: GCA_021014915.2. Classification (NCBI taxonomy): domain Eukaryota; kingdom Viridiplantae; phylum Streptophyta; class Magnoliopsida; order Asterales; family Asteraceae; genus Artemisia; species Artemisia tridentata. The sequence continues at coordinate 245,341,655 of CP139503.1, forward strand.
TGAATTAAGATAATATCCATATCTTTATTCAATGTAGTATTAGAAACAAAAGGATAATAATAATGATGAATCATTAAAGGTTTTTCCAGGAGACCTACTCGAGTTGTACTAGAGGCATCGGCGTGTTGCAAGACGCTAACCGATGTGATCACAACTATTATCATTTATGTCTAAGTGGGAGCTGTTAGTTTTATAGACATAAAATAGTAGTCGTGTGTTAGGATCGAACTTGAGATCACAGGATTGCACACATTACGTATAAGAACTAAATATTAATAATTAGATATAAAATGTTATATTTGATTATTAATTATCACAAAAGAAATAACGGACGTTCGTATTTAACGGAAGTGACTAACGATCGTTAAATAAAATAAGGAAAGGACTAGTGTGTAAATTAGTAGCCAAGAAGCTTCCGGATCCCCTAATTACTTTAGGCCGATCGGTTGTAGGGTTTAGGATTCCTTATCCTAATCTAACTTGGGCTTTAAGCTACTACACTATATAAACAAACCCAAGGCTTTAGTTTTTGGTACCTCTTGTGCACAAAGCTAAACCTAAAGTTTTCCTTCTCTCCTTTTTGCTTAGATCGATCGGCTCCCCCCTCCTAAAAGGGTTAACCAATTTTTGTTAAAACAAAAATTAGTTTTGATTTTAATTTTGTGATTAATAACTTGCATATTATTAGTTCGGTTTAGTGCGTGTGTACAAGAACGTGATTCTTACACATTATTGTAAGAATCTTGGATTGAATTGCAAAACTTGGTAAGTGGCAATTCCTATAATCCTATTAACCCAATTAGGGTTCTTTATTCATATTGTTCAAGGTTGATTCTTGTTCTTGCTAGAATCATCAAGGTACGTTCACTTTAAGTTTTGGTTAATTATTTATATGTTATATGTATTATGTGCTTCCGCTATATGTACTTTGATGTTTTGGTTTATTAATATGATTGTCATGATATAATAATTCCATCAGTTACAATTATGGTATCAGAGCTCAGGCTTCGACTTGTAGCACATAATTTATGACATGTGAAGATTTGGACCCTTAGGTTTGCATTGTAGGAGCTTCTGGAACAACCCTTGAAATTTTGCCTTAGGTTTTCCCTGCAGAAACTTTAGTTATGACCGGTGAGTATTGGGTAGATTATTCGATAAGGCATTGGTTAGTTATCTTTCTTCCGCACTACTCTCATTTATGCCCCTTATTTCAGTTAAGCCTTTATAAGATCATTCGTTCCAAAGATTTAGAAAATTTAGCAAGATAAGCAATATAAGTTCAGTGCTCAAATAAGTTTAGAATGCTTTGAGAATTTTGTAGTAATGCCTAACAGGTTTCAATTTTTGAGGTTATCGCATTCCTTCGAACTTCGATCTTTGATTCGTTTGATAATCATTTAGATACCTTTTCGTCCATTCATAGAATTCATAAATATACGAATTCGATGTGTTCGACACATTCTGTGGTTTCTTTTTCTTTTTCCAAACATATTAAGGTTTCCCCTCCACTATTAGAAATTGCTATACTTAGTTCTATTCCTACGAGGAATCTTGTGATTATACATCACGAGTATCAGAATTGTCCAATACGTTTTAAAGATATTTGAAAATAAGTTTCGTTCTGCTAATCTGTTTCCTTTAGGAATGTCTAATTCGATGTTATTCTGAATATGGATTTGTTGACTGAGCATCGAGATGCTAACAACGGTCATATTAGATTTGTCATCTTTAGCGATTTGAGAAACTCAAAATTATGCACCATGGTTTCCAACCTCGTAAGCAATTTGTTTTAAAAACTCATACGTTAATCCCTCGCGGTTGTGAAGATACTTCATTTGATGAAACTCTCCTTGAGAGTTATTCAGTTGTTTGAAATTTCGCAATGTGTTCTTAGTTTAACTATCAAGATTTCCATCTGAGTATGAATTTGTTTTGATCTGGTTATGAGAATTTGTTTAGTTACGACTCAAGGAAGAATGTGATTACAATAAAGGCATGTGTATATGATGCAAGTATTATGACACCTGACCAACGTGATAATAGTTACAGCATATAACTTGAACTTGTTGGGATCATAGGAGATCTTGAGCAGTGCCAGAAATCAGTAAGTTGGTTGATTCAGAAACCCTATCCGTATAAGAGCAACGTTTTGCCTAATTCTGAAACTCTGTATTAAACGACATCAGTTAAATGGAAAGAATTGAAGGATCAACTTCTAGGAAGTGGTTTTATCTGTCCGAGGGTGTCTCCGTATCGTGCTCCAGTTTTATTCGTGAAGAAGGATGATGATAGCAAGAAGTTGTGTGTTGAATTTTGGAAACTAAATAGTATTACAGTTAGAACTGTTATCCGTTACCTCGAATCGATGATTTGTTTAATCAAATTTTGGGTGTGAATCTTCTCAAGGATTTATTTAAGATCTGATTATTTTCAGTTACGTTTAAAGGAACGAGATGTTCCTGGAATTGCTTTTCGTATTCGTTATGATCTCTATGAGTGTTGTGATGCCAATTGTATTGGATACTGCTACGACTGTTCCTTTGGAATTGATTAAATCGTGTCTTTCATGAATAATTGGACAATTTGTCATAGTATGACATATTGTTATGTTCAGAGACGAAAGAGAAACACGGAAATCATCTTCGTATTCTGTGTTGAGGTTTCTACGTCAGAAGAAGCTATATGTTATATTCTCGAAGAGTAAATTTTGGTTGGGATGAAGAATGAGAGGAGAATTTTGAAAAGTTGAAAAGAGATTTGTTTCTACTCAAGAAGGAAACTTAGCTATGTCCTTATGCAACACGGGAAGATTGTTGGTTATGCATCAATACAGCTAGAACCTTAGGAAGTGAACTATCTGACGCATGACTTGGGAGTGATCTGTGATAGACATGAAAAAGCTTAGGAGCAAGACGGTGGAATATGATCTATGTTAGAAGACTTGAAGGAAGCGGTTTTGATTGAAGCACACAGTTCTATTTGCTCTATTCATCTTAGTTGTACTATTATCTATAGAGACTTGAAACAGAAATTTTGATGGAATGGTATGAAGATGGTTGTAACTACCTTGATGGCGAAGTATTTAGCGTGTCAACAGGTTAAGATTCAGCATCAGCGTGCAAGTAGTTTTCCTTAGCTTTGGATGTTGTTATGTGGAAGTGGGATTAAACCTTCATAGACTTTGTAACGGGATTTCCGCGCACATTTAGGAAGGGCAATATGATTTGGATTGTGGTAGATCGTTGACTAGGTCGGCTCACTTGGAAGATTGGCAGATATTTCTTTTTGCAGAAGATTATTCTAGCTACATGGCGCACCTAAAGTGATCGTGTCAGAGATTCGCGTTTCTACTTCACATTCTTAGGAAGAGCTACTGAAGGCTTGAGGAACCAGACTCAAGTTTAGTAATGCTTTGCACCTCCAGACTGATGGATAAGCAGAACAACTATCCGAGCTTGGAAGATGTGTTGAGCAGGAAATATGACAAGTGTTAGTTCTGGTTGTGTTTGCTCACTATGATTAGATGGCTCCCAAGTGACAAGGATTTTTCTTTCAGAGTTTTGTATGAACAGAGATTAAGAACCCCTTTTATTTAAATTAGGTCGGGGAGCTATTTATTGAAGGTCCGGAGTTGATTACAGTGACTAATGCATTAGTTATCATTGTGGAAGAGAAATTTTGAAACTTTAGGCCAGGAATTTGTGTGTTCCGTATGATGTTTTTGTACAGAAGAGTTAGACGTTTGAGCATATAAGGAAGATTTAGTTCATGATACGTTAGTCCTTATATTTGTTCTTATCCGTACGATTATTCTACCTATTCCGTTATACCTTCTGATACGTTGTGATACTCCGATATGTGCTTAGTTGATCGTCGGTACGAATATGAAACTCTTGAGACGTTTGATAATTTGATTTGTGCTTCTCTGATTATTAACAAGTTCCTTAGTTCGTTCAGAATCTGGATAGAGTTGATGAAGTTTTATCGTTAGCGATACCTCCATATTTGCCTCATGTGTATATGTGTTTCATGTATCTCTTAGTGAGATTACAACTATCATCTGTTGCGTATTTGTTTTGTATTCGTTGGATCAGATTTGTTATGATTGGTGTTCTGTGGAGAGCCTGGGGCTATCCTAGTTTGTCTGGATCGAGTCATAAGAAATAAAACTATTCCGTTTGTAAAGATTCTTTTGGAAGAACCTCTTCGAGCGTGAGGCTAGTTATTGTCCTTTCTTTTCGTGACTGATACGTCTCTGTCTAACTTTTGCGACTTCAAATTTCGAGGACGAAATTTTTCTTTTTAGAGTGGAAGAATTATAACGACCTGAAATCTGAGATATCAGTTGAACATTTGAATACGTTTATAACCTAAAGTTAGAGTATACTTGGTGATTAAAAGCTACAAAGACGAAATTCTATAACCTAAGTACAAATAATTCGACACAACCTTAAACTCTTTGGAGTATCACACGATTTCAAGTTGTATTGGACCTAGTTTATACCTTCTAATATATGTCACACGATTACATGTTTACTAAAGGTCAAATTTTAATTTATTTGTACACAACCTTTACATTTGAAGATATGGTAAAAACAATTAAAAAGTTGGAAGAAATAGTCTCCCCCTACTTCCCCCTAGATTCGGCAATTTCTACTCCCATTCACTTCATTTATTCAACCATATACCTCATTCTCCCCATTCACAATATGCGGCTTCTCTATTCCCTCTCATTACCGAAACCCTAAACTTGTTACTACCTCATTTGTTTATTCTCTCCAAGATCAAGAAAAAAGAAGAGTGTAGCAGCTTGTTCCAATTGTGTGTCCTTGTGCTTGTTCTTGTCTTGTTATTCCAGCCCTAAGGTATTCATGAATTCCTCTTTGTCATCATCTTGTTATACGACACATATGAGTGAATATAAATCAGACCTAATCATGTTATGCTAATCGTTAAAGGTCATGTTGTTGTGCTAATCTTGTGTCTCATTATATATGTAATAACAATTACAAAATCAAATGCCTCATAATAATCATAAACCTTGGAAACTATGGTGTCGAGCCTTGCATATTATTCTTCTCGACCTAATCTAAAATACAAGCCCTAATATGAATCATTGAATTCTCATTAATATGGTACCAAATATGGAAGACCCTAGATCTAATTAAAAGGGGCGTACATGAATTAATGACGAGGGTTAGGGTTTGTGAATCTATGATTTTATGTGAATTATGTGCCTTGTTAATTAGATATATTGTGTGTGTGATGTGTGTCGACTAAAAACGGGTTTGAAATATGTGTTAATCTACTACTAAAGCTATATAAGAACATGTATACAATGATCGGTTAAAAAGGGTTTAGGGTTTGGGGTGTGATTTTATGTGATATTGGCTCGTTAATTTGTGTGTAAGTGTGTAACGTGTGGGTTGGTCTCCAAGGGCTGTAAAACATGTATATTTTAAGTGAACTAAACCTATAAAATGGACGTGTGAATCGGATCTAAAAATGGTTAGGGTTTCGTAAGGGAATTAGGGCTTGGTCTTGTGTGATTTTATGTGACCCGGTGTGTCGTAATTTGTGTGTGTTGTGTGAAGTATAAAGCTTGGTTACAAACTGAACGGAAGTGGTTAAAATCCGTGGTTATGGTTTGGCTAAAACATTGGGTGCGTTTGTATAAGTAAACATGAGCTATAATGGTCTTAAACGGGTTTTGAACGGAATTGTTTTGTAATCTGAATATGTGTGCACTATTGCTTGAGTTTCATAATTGTGTAATACTGGTTCTTTGCTTATAAACCTTTTTTAATGTCTTAATTGAGTTTTCTAATTGGTTTGGAGTGAATTGGAGTTGTATTGGTCATGTTTATGAATTTTATGGGATCATGTGTCAACCTGAGTTTTGGGAACTTAAAGATCAGTCGATTTTTTTGATTTCTCATTTTCATACCACAAGGAACTGAGAGCTCTCCTTTTACAGGGATAACATTTAAGTTAAGTAGGCAAACTTTCTGTGTGTATCTGCAGTTAACTTTCTAAACAAGTCTGGAAAGATGATTTTTAAAACTGTATTTGTGCTTGGTAATAAAATCTATAAAAATTTGTGAAGGTACTTAACTGATATGGGAATCACTGAGAATTATTTCAGAATTTTTGGAGCTTATTTGGCAGGCCTTAAAAATCATAAGAGTGTGATCCAGATTCACGAATAAATCCTAAATAAGTGGTGTTTGATTTGGAAGTACCTATAAACCCTAAGTTTGGTTAATTATGAATGTGACCCTAACTTACTAATTATGAGAACTTGCTAAATATGGAAAGTTACTAGTTCGGGAAAGTTACTTAATTCGGGAAACTCACTTAATTCAGAAAGTTACTAATTCGGGAAAGTAACTAAATATGGAAAGTTACTAAATATGGAAAGTTTCTAAATTTGGAAAGTTTCTAAAAATAGAAGGAAACCCTAATACGTTAATCTGCTCAACAACAAGTGATGAATCAATAATAACTTATGAAACGGTTCTTAAATAATAGGACGATCATTAATTCGTGTAGATTCGCTGAAGAAGGAGTAACTTCCGATCTTTGTGATATGGTTTCATTTGCGGTTTGAGGTACAAATATTCTACCCTTTCTCAGTAAGGGTTTTGGTTTCTCGATCCTTGACTTGATTCAATTGTTTGATATGATTCCGTTTGATATGATTCGTTGATATGATCCGTTGATATTATCATTTGATATGATTCTGTTTGCTATCCATTCTATTATGATGATTTGTATATTATCTCATTGATATGAGATTCTGTTATGTTGATATGCTCTGATTGATTATGCTATAGTAGCTCCGTTATGATTATGGATAGCCTTGCTATGTTTATCTGTTCTGTTGCCTGAGCTAACTAGCCAAGGAGGTACCATGGCCATGTCATTGAGGCACCAATGGCATGACACTTTCTGTGGAGGTGTGATTGATCCACGGCGTTCCCTTTTGATATGTATGATTATTTGTGCACTTTGGCCATTATGTATACATATGTACAGTCTAGTACTTGCATATGTATTTTGTTTTGCAGGGAGCGTATGGATGCATCCTAGGTATATGTTTTGTGTGATTATGATGTGATTTAGTGATTGGTTTGTACGTGCCATGCACCCCATTTCACTTCTGGTACATTGGAGTCTGCAGCTCCTTGTACAACTTATGATTTGACAGATATATGGATATGATTATGATTATGTGACTAAGCATATGGCATGCTTTCTGAGCTCGTTGGGCATTTCCTTATGATATTATGATTTGATTCCGTCTGGTTCTGGATTTCCTTATGATACTTATGACTCACTTCTGTTTTACTTCTTATGATATATGACATTTTGTTCACTTGATCCTTGATCTCTTATTCGTTTGGCATATGATATTCGTTTCAGTAGGAGCTTATGTTTCCTTTTCCCTATACTTATATATGTTTTGATTATTCGGTTGTTATATATATATCTGTTCACTGGGCTTTTTAAGCTCAGCCGCATTTCTTTTCATGTGGCAGGTTTTATGTTGGAAGCTGGGTTTGAGTGGAGAGTGCATAGGAGCTCTTAGTAGACTACCCTGATGATAGACACCTATTTGCTTTTGGATTAGACTTGGATTTACCTTCAGTTAGATTTGAGCTTGGATTTGTATTTCAGTTTTGGAACTCATTATGTATAGAGTTAGTATTTCGTTATTATCATTAGAACACCTTTGTAACCATTATGTTTATAGGTCTTCCGCTTGCGTTTGTATGTTCTGATTGACACCATAATGTGGCATTTTGACTTGGGGTGTTACAAAGGTACTGCTAGAGATGAAGACGCATAATATGATATGTATAGAAGATATTTAGTGTATATCTTATATGTTTAGAAAGATACGAATATTGTATATTGATAGTTATCTTGTAAAGAACTCCTTGTGCCTATGACAGGAGGTCCTAGGTTAAGGTTTTAGATAGATCTCTCATACATCTCTAGAAATATGTTTTTGTTAAGCTTCAAGGTTGTAAACCCTAGTACTTAGCAAGAGTACTCGTATTATTGAGCTAATAATATTGAAGCTTTTTGGTGAATTGTTCTTGTTAATATAATACAGTTTATTGTTTCATTGTTTACTATTACATTATAATTCTTCTTAATATTGAAGAGTAGATTCCGCATACTCTTTAATATCAGTCAAAGTTTCTAACACCAGCTCAAGTGTTTGGGATCAACAAGTTGCATTTAGAGTTCTAAGATATCTTAAGAATTCACCAGGTAGAGGTATAACCTTTAATACAAGTTCTGCTCTTAGTCTGAATGTTTTTGTTGATTCTGATTGGGAAAAGAGAAAGGTCACTAGAATATCTATGACTGGTTACTTTGCTTTCTGGGAAACAATTTGGTTTCCTGAAAGAGTAAGAAGTTAACTATTTTGGCAAAATCTTCTGAAGAAGCAGAATATGGGGCTATGAACAGTGTAACTTGTGAAGTTATATGGATAATGAAAATTCTTGCTCAAATGAATGTGAAAATATCTCTTCCTGTTACAATTAACTGTGATAACAGTTTTGCAATACAAATTGCAACAAATCCTGTTTTCCATGAGAGAACAAAACATTTTCAGATAGAGTTGTTTTTCTTAAGGGAAAATGTTGTAGCTGGCATTGTTAAAACTGTTAAAGTTAAATCTGAGGACAATGTGGTTGATATTTTTACTAAGGGTTTATGTGCTATAGACCATTCTAAGTTTTGCTTGTTATTGGGTTTAAAAGATTTGTACCAAAATTAGCTCAAAGAGGAATGTTAAAATGATAAGCTAATGTTGGTAAATCTTTTAATACAAAAAAGGTAAAAGGTAAGTTATATTTTTTTTTAAATATATGATATATATTGTGTTTTGTATTGTTTTATAACATGCATGGACCAAATATGTTAAAGTGTAATAGATGAAGACTAAAGATAGCAAGGCTGGAAGTTGAGGAAGCTAGGGTTATAAAGAGTATATAAACTACTTATCTCATCACTTTTTATTTACTTTTTCATATCATGTTTGTGTGTATTTTCTTTATCATCTCTCTCTCTCTCTCTCACACACTCTCTCTCTCTCTCTATCTCTCTCTCTCTCTCTCTCTCTCTTTATCTCTCTCTCTCTCTCTCCCTCTCTCCTTCCCCCTCTCTCTCTCTCTCTTTCCTCTCTCTCACCCTCTCTCTCTCTCTCTCTCTCTCTCTCTCTCTCTCTCTCTCTCTTGTCTTGTGAGGTTGAAAAGATCTGTTTGTTTATTGATTCTTTCTTTCTTGTAATAGTTCTGAACTTAAAACCTATAGCTAAATTTGGTTGATAGATGTTGTGAATAATAGGGATAATTCCAAAAATGCCCCAGTTTCCCAATGCTCTTGGTTTTCTAGACATAATCTTTTGCTTTTGCTTTTCTAGACCAGTTGCCCTGGGCAACTTGAATTAGCTAACCATGTGTCGCCACTTGTCCGACATGAAGTACACCATTTGCCCAAAAAGTACACCAGTTGCCCAAAAAGTACACAAGTTGCCCTACCTTGTAATCCGTAAAGTCACGCTTGTCACTTGCAAATTTTAGTTGTCCAAAAAGTACAGGTTGCCCTGGTGTAGAAAAGCAAGAGCCTTAGGCAACTGGGGTAAATTTGGAATTATCGTTGAATAATATTAGTACGAAGGTTGGTCATAATTATATCATTGTATTTTCTGGTTGTTAAAACTGGTCGTTGTATAAATTTATTCACTAACTTTCTACAAGATTGGATACAAAAACTGTAAATCGTCACATCCAACAACTTCTCTAACTTTTGTTATGCTAATTTGGAGTATGATGCGTAGATCTACATCATAGTTACCAATTCTGATAACATCAAATAGTATTGATATTTTAGTGTCAATTTCCCCTAGTAATGCTCATAATGAATATAGTTTTGCATGAATATATACTCATATCACTTATTATTTCACTTCAGGGTATAAATGAGCATTGGAATGAGAAACGCGAATTTAAAAAGAAGACTAACGAAGTTACACTTGGACATGTTGACCAGAGAAAGTTACGGCGTAAGTATCACGTTCAACTTACGTCGTAACTAAAGATATCACTAGAAGACTAAATTCAACACAGCTCAAGGTTACGGCGTAACTCCATCGACTAGGATACGCCGTAGAAATCCCAAGACTTAGCCAAATTCAGTGATCATGAAGGTTGCGCCGTAACCTTAACAAATGGGTTACGACGTAGAAATAGACAAAAATGTTAACGAGAGTTCTGCGGCGTAACTCTACCAATGAGGTTACATCGCAACTATTATCAAGACTTGGAATCGTCCAGTTATAAGGAGGTTACGGCGTAACCCTTTACTTAAGGTTACGCCGTAACTCAGTCGAGGCTATAAATACAAGCCCTAATTCTGCATTTTATCATCATTCACTTCATACATCAGCAAGGGGACGAATTAGGGCTTATTGAAGGATGAAATTCAGCAGTTCTAAACCACTTTCCAAGGGAGAAATCATTCCATTTCATTCATAGTTTTAGCATCACATCAAGTATTTGTATCGAATCCAATGTTTACTTCTTATTTGATTATGAACATTGAATTTTCTGCAGTATTTAATATGAGAGGCTAAACGCCTTATGTGTTAGCCTAGTTATGAATTTATCAATCCCTTGATCTATGTTTGTAGTTTATTTATCACTTTATGTAGATATCTTTCTAGCCTATCGTTAATCCCCGTGTTTTGGTAGCATTGAAACTAGTGTAGTACCTCATTTGCTAGTTAGTACATAACCATTAGAACACTAGACGATAGGTTGCTTGAGGTGTGACCATCATCGCTGTGTAGGACTTGACCATAGGACTACCTACGCTAGTTGAATTGCTTAAGGAGTGCGGGATAACCCTACGTGGACCAAACGAGGGTTTAGTGTTAAATTCACTAAGATAGGTCTAGAAGATAGTTGGTGCGTAATGACTAAGACTAGACTTTCGGCCACCGTGACCATCGGGGTTGGGGTATATGGATTATAGGTTAGGTCACAATACCATTTGTGCCTAATGACTTAGAACCACTACATAAGGCGAGAATAGACACTTTACATGGGAACTAGATCATTGCATGATAATAGTAGTAACTAGGCTAGCACATTCTTCTCCAAATGATTAAATCCATTTCATTTTCATTTATAAAAGTAGTTAATTTACTCAAACAACACAAAGACCATTTTAGTGACAATTAAGACTTAAATTAGACTCCACCTATAGCTCTTAGGACGACCTCGGTTTTACCAATTTCTAGACTACTCACGACCAGGTACACTGCCCATTAGTGCTCACGTATATCATAGGTAAATGAGACTTTATAATTTTAAAAAGTGATCTAGAAATAAAGCATCAAGTTTTTGGTGCCGTTGTCGGTGAGCAAAATAGGATTTAATTTAAGTTTTTACAATTTTTGATAGTTTTCGTCATCACATTGTTTAAATTTCATAATTTTCAGGTTAGCAATTGGGGACATCGACATCAACATACTCACTCTCGAGGAGTACTTGGCTATGACTTAAGAAGATCAAGGGCCGGGGGTTGTAAGGCTGGTAATTGAAGCTAATGTGCAATTTGAGATCAAGAATCAGTTTATGCGGGAGTTGAGGGAAGCTCCCTTTTCTGGAGGCAAGACCGACGATGCTCATGAGCACGTAGACAAGGTCTTGTACTTCGTGAGTCTATTCAACACTCCAGGTGTTTCTCATGATACGGTCATGCTCAGGGTGTTTCCTATGACACTCACTGGAGCAGCTAAGAGATGGATTGACAGATTACCAGCTGGTACAATCAACACTTGGGACCTCCTCAAGAAGGCATTCATTTAGAGATATTGCCCTCCATCCAAGATGGAAAAATAGCTTGAGGAGATTCATAACTTCAAGCAAGACGAAGATGCAACTTTGTACCAAGCATGGGATAGGGACAACGATCTCCTTTATAAGTGCCCAACTCATGACCTCAATAATCAGCAAATTGTCAACATCTTCTACAAAGGGTTTAATATTCCAACAAGAAAGATGCTAGACTCTTAGGGGTCGATCCTTGGGATGACACGCATTCGAGCTCTTGAAGCAATTCAAGACATGGCAGACCATTCCCAGAAATGGCACGATGGTGCTAGTAGTTGAAGTACTGGGGGTAGTTTAGGTGGAATTTCAGCAATAACCAGCAAACTCGATGGTTTGGGTAGGGATATAAAGAAGTTGAAGGAAAATGTGCATGTTATTTAGGTAGGATGCGAGACTCGTGGAGGAGCACATCTGGATAAAGACTGCCCATTACATGAGGAGGTGAAGGCTGTTGAAGAGGTTAAATATAGAGATGATAGTAGTCCTTTTCAAGGATACGGAGGTAATGGTACAAGATATCATGTGGGACCACTGGGATACTACACAAGGGTTGACAACAGACTTCCCTACGGAGACAAAAAACCTAGCCTAAAGGAGACCATCAATAAGCACATTGAGTAATCAACAAAGAAAATAAATGAGTTCGAGGGGTGGATGAAAAAACTAAAAGAAGATACAAATAGGAACTTAAGAAATCAAGACGCTGCTAACAGAAACCTAGAGACTCAAATTGGATAACTAGCTAAAGATATCCAGAGTAGAGGAACTGACACAACAGTTGGAGCCTGCAAAGCCATTTTCACACATAAAGAGGTAAATGACACTCATCCTATAACTGACTGTACTAATAAATTTCTTAGAGTTACTTATTTACAGGATCATCAAGAAATGGAGAATCAGCGGGGTTACCTTGCCAACTGCCCAAGAAGGAGTCCAACCTCAGGATTTTTATGCTCCCATGTACAACTGGTAACACTAGGTACTAGTGTCAATATGATACCATTTTCGTTGAAAGTTTGAAATTAACTAATTTTAAGGAGACAACAAAGATAATGGAAATGGCTGCATGACCCAAAATAACACCTAGGGGCGTATTGTGAAAAAAGTGCTAGTTAGAATTAATAAGTTTTGTGGAAAACTAAAAGGGGGGTTGAATAGTATTACCGTTTTTAATTTCTTTTTCTTAGTTATCTTTGTGTGAAATGACTTAATGTATGCAAACAAAATGACAATAAGAAAAGTGCAAGAAAGATAGAAACGATCAAACCACAACACGAGTGTTTATAGTGGTTCGGTCTACAATGACTATTTTTCCTTGCCCTACTCCATTCCCCGAGTATCCAACTCGAGAGTTTTATTCACTAGTCAACAAGTTCCTTTATCCGGCGGAGAAAACCTTTACACGTCGCTTACACAATATTTTTGACACAAAGCTAGATGTCGAGTTATTTTACAAGGGTACAACCACTCCCGTTACACTATGTATTTTGAGGATTAAAATACTAACCGATCACTATCAGAGGTTTATGATGGTTTGGTACAAACAATGATGTATGAATAAATACAATTCACACCGTGACAAACAAACAAGTCTTGCAACGTTTTGTTGAAGCTTGTGATTCTTTGATCTTCTTGCTACAAAGAAGCTCACTAAAATGAAATAAGAATGAGTTAGATATAGAGAATGATGAATGGGAGAATGTATGTTGTTTTATGTATGTAAGTGATGATGAAACAACATGGTGTGGCTTGCTATTTGATGATGTACCCTCCTAACGGGTCGAAGGACTCCCCTTCGAGCCTGTAGAAAGCCCTCTCTTCGGAGGCCCAGGTTAATCTCCTTAACACGTTTCATTGGCGTAAAACCATTCGCCTGCGAATGGTTACCATGTGGGAATCCGCCAATCGAAGCCCTAAGCCCTTCGGGGTATTCCTGACGAAGGGACTAACACGAAGGATCATCCAGACCTGGTCAAACCCACGTCTCCTCTATCCTTTGGCTTCCCGCCAAAACAGAGATCGTGGGCTACAAAGCCCTAGCGGTTACCACTTTCCATGGGACGCCCCCATGATCTCCGAACTATGTGCAACCGCCCACTATGTCCTATTTCTCACCTATAAATAGCATAGTCGGGCCAAGAACAATGTAAGTAATTTTCAAGTTAACCTCACTCTCTAAATTTACGACCTACATTACCATTACACATACTTACTCGCACGCCGGAGGTGGTTCGCAGGGTCCAACCCCTGCGCAATCACTTAACGTAGTGTCTTTGTATTTCTTATTTTCAGGTTAAGAACAAGCTTGGCTCAATCTCAACACCCCATTATTCCTTTGATCACCATCGAAGGCTTGGTTGACGAATATTTGTTCAATCAGTGGCGCCATCCGTGGGACCGCTACAATTGGTCTCGTTATTTCCGAGCTTTTAACCTACCAACCAATTTCACTATTATTCCGGCATGGATCAAGGGAGAGAAGATACTCCCCCACCGGGCTTCTCTACCTTAACACCAATACCAGTCGACGAACCTAACAACCTTCCCCCAATAACCGCCTCCACCTTCACAACACGTTCTCACCCAGAAATCACAACCAACAATCATGCTTCGACATCAGCCAACCCAGAACCTGTCATTAGCCCAGCCTTTGTCGAAGCCAACCATGAAGTGTTAGAAACCCTTTTAAGGGCTCGCAACAGGCAAGTCAGGAATGCTGAGGTACGAAAGGAGTTGGAATACTCGAGTGAAGAGTATGATGAGGAAATGGAGATGGAACCTAGGCCTCCGACCCAAGGACCAACCCTATCTGCCTTAAGGATTGGTTCTCCAGTTGGCCGAAGGCTAAGCAAAAGGTCTGTTGGTTTCGAAGGGGTCCCCGAGAGGGCTCCGACAAGACGAGAAGGGGCGGTTGCCGAAGGCTCCAACGGTAGGAGTCAGCTTAGGGAAGAAAGGGGGGTGACTTTACCTCCATTGCTAGCCGCTCATCTTGGAAGAACTGAAGCCGGGGTTCCGTTGCAGCCTTCTCACGCGTCGGTCGTAGAAGGCAATCCGTCTACAATCAATATGGGAGGAAATCTTCCTCCCAATGGTATGTACCCCTCGTTCCAAACTCAGTCTTATCCTCAAAATTTATATCCTCCTATAAATGGACAGCCCAATAACCCAAGCTTCCCTCAAAACTATGGGAGCATGCCCTTCGGCCACCCTATGGCGTACCCTCCATACGCCATGGGAAACAGTTACCCGTTCGCCATGAGCACACCTTACCAGTCCTGCCCAGGCCAAACTCCTACGGGAATGCCCCCAAACAGCAATCCATACAATACAGTCCCCATGTACGCACCACCTTATAATTGTCTATATTCAGACCTTATGGGTCCAGCTACACCCTTCGTTAGGTGGATAGAAGATTACCCATTGCCTGATGGTTTGAAGATGCCTTCACATGTCGGGACTTATGATGGGAAAGGGGATCCGGACAATTTCTTACATTTGTTCGAAGGGGCTATCAAAATGCAAAAGTGGGTTATGCCGGTGGCCTGTCACATGTTTACATACACCCTTCGGGATTCTGCTCGTATTTGGTGGAATGGGCAAAAACCCGGTAGCATTGTCAATCTTGATGATCTCAAGGCTAAGTTCCGGTCACACTTCAGTCAGCAAAAGAAATTCACAAGGACTCATTTAACGGTGCACAACATCAAACAAAAAGAAAATGAAAGCACCAGGGCCTTCGTTACTAGGTACACCGATGAGACTTTGCAAATTTTGGGTCTTCATGAAGATCAACGTATTTCTGGTTTCGTACACGGCCTTCGGAATCGGAGTTTGGTGGAATTCTTATCCACCGACCTTCCGACAACTTACAAGGGCCTGACCGAGAAGACGTACACTTGGGTCGAAGCCAAAGAGGTATCCACTAATGGGACTCCGATAGATAAGGATAGCAACAACAAGTTTTCGAAGCATTCCGCGTGGGAAGGGTCCAAGAACAAGAACAAGAACAGAGATAGGTTCTCTCCGTACAACAAAGGCCCCAACCATGGTTTGTTGAGCAATCTAACGAAGTCTCCAAAGGAAATACTTGCTACGGAGAGGGTAGCCAAAGCCTTCGAAACGCCTCCCCATATGACAAGTAAGGTAAAGAACAGGGATACCAGCAAGTACTGTCACTTCCACGAAAATTATGGTCACGACACAAACAGTTGTAGAGAGTTGAAGAAACAGATAGAGGAAGCTGTGAAGTCCGGGCAATTAGCACATTTGATTAAAGGTATAAAGAAGGAAAAGGAAGAGACAATCGACACCACTCCCCCCGAAGCCCCCATACTCATGGTCCGATGGGGCGAAGCCAGCTTGAAAAGAAAGGTAACAGAGGGCAATGGAGTTGGGGAGGTAACTTTTCCTCCTCTCGTAGGTCAAATCCCTTCAAATAATCCGGTCATAATCAAAGTCCCTCATTTCCAACCGGGAAGTGAACAGAGCCTATATGGACTGCGGAAGCTCCTGCGAAATCATCTACGAGCACTGTTTCCTCAAGCTCAATTCTACAATCAGGTCACAACGAATTGATTCGAAGATACCTTTGGTAGGGTTTTCTGGCGAGCATTCATGGCCTCTGGGAGAAGTTCCATTGGAAATAACGATTGGAGAAGGCAAGCTCGCAAGGACAGAAACCCTCATGTTCGCTATCGTAAGGTCCAGCTCTCCTTACAATTTGTTGATAGGAAGGACCGCAATGCAAAAAATGGGAATCGTAGTCTCTACCATACATGCAGCGGTAAAATTCCATACACCATATGGGATAGGCACCGTCCTCTCCACTTACAATCAAGAACATACGGGAGATAACCTCAAAAAGGTTAGAGAGAATCCTGAGGAGCCTCCGAAGGTTATCCTAAGCTGTACAGACGCCGAAGAACGTATCATAGTGAATGAGCTCTATCCAGAGCAAACGGTGGTAATCGGAAAGCAACTCCCTACTAACTTCAAAGCAGACTTGGAGAAGCTTCTCAAAGCCAATAAAGATGTATTCGCGTGGACGTATTCAGATATGACCGGGGTTCCTAGGACTCTCATGATCGATGGCAAGCCTTTCGGCACAGAACATAAGCTTAACGAGTTCAAGCACATTGAACCAATTAAGCAAAAGAGACGAAGCCTAGCACCAGAAAGAAGTGCAGCCGCCTGTAAAGAGGTAGACGAGCTTGTACAAGCCGGAATCCTCAGAGAAGTGAAATACCAAACCTGGGTTGCTAACCCAGTAATGGTAAAGAAAAGCGACGGAGGGTGGCGTATGTGTGTTGACTTCACCGACATCAACAAAGCCTGCCCGAAGGACTGCTACCCTCTACCAGAAATTGATTGGAAGGTCGAATCCCTTTCAGGGTTCCGTTTGAAATGCTTTCTTGATGCCTACAAAGGGTATCACCAAATACAAATGGCAAAGGGGGACGAGGAGAAAACAGCCTTTTACACAGGAAAGGGTGTCTATTGTTACAAGAAGATGCCCTTCGGCTTAAAGAACGCAGGGGCTACTTATCAACGATTAGTGGACAAGGCCTTCCATAAGCAAATTGGAAGGAACTTGGAAGCCTACGTCGATGACATGGTAATCAAAAGCAGAACTGAAGAGGACCTCCTCTCTGACATTCAAGAAACCTTCGATCAATTACGGGCAATCAACATGAAACTTAACCCCAAAAAGTGTTCCTTTGGCGTGGAGGAAGGGAAATTCTTGGGGCATTTGATAACGAAGCAAGGGATTAAAGCCAATCCTTCGAAAGTTAAAGCCATCACCGATCTTCAGGCTCCAAAGTCATTGAAGGAAGTCCAAAGCCTCAATGGGAAGCTTGCGGCACTCAGCAGGTTCCTTTCAAAAGGGGCAGACCGTTCTTTACCGTTCTTCAAAACACTCAAAGGGTGCACAGATAAGAAGACTTTCCAATGGAGTTGCGAGGCGGAAGCAGCTTTCGAAAAGCTAAAAGAATTCATAAAAATCTTACCAACACTGACGGCCCCAATCAAAGGCGAAGTGTTGTTCTTATACATTGCGGCTTCCTTCGAAAGCATCAGCGCGGTGCTTTTAGCCGAAAGGGAAAAGAAACAAGTCCCAATATACTTTGTTAGCAGGGTTCTACAAGGAGCTGAGCTAAACTATCCGGAGTTGGAAAAGCTAATCCTTGCTTTGGTTTATGCTGCGAGGCGCCTTCGAAGATACTTTCAGGCTCATCCCATCACAGTCTTGACTGATAAGCCTATCAGACAAATATTGTCGAAGCCCGAGAAATCAGGAAGGGTAGCCAAATGGGCCATTGAATTGGGAGAGCATGAAATAGAATATAAAGGTCGAAATTCCGTCAAGGGCCAAGTACTGGCGGATTTCCTAGCAGAAACGCCCTCCGGACCTATCCAAGACAAGGAGGTCCCTAAGCGACAGCCTTCGAAAACGATCGAAGGATGGAAGCTGTACACAGATGGAGCCTCAAGTTCCGATGGTTCGGGAGCAGGGTTAATGTTGGTCAGCCCGGAAGGAAAAGAGTATACTTATGCACTCCGATTTGAGTTCGAAGCCACCAACAACGAAGCCGAATACGAAGCTCTGCTAGCGGGACTTCGACTAGCAAAAGAAATGGAAGTTCAAAATCTGTCCATTTTCGTAGATTCCCAACTAGTCGCCAATCAAGTCAAGGGCTCCTATGAAGCAAGACAGCCCACCATCAAACAGTATCTGGAAAAGACTAAGGAACTTCTCCAAGGTTTCGAAACCTATAATATAGTACATGTTCGCAGAAATCAGAACAAGAAAGCAGATGCCCTAAGCAAATTGGCGTCAATGGCGTTCGCTCATTTGACAAAGGAGGTTCTGGTAGAAGTATTGGCTGATAGGTCGATCGAACGAGGCGAAGTTTCAGACATTGTCACTGAGGAGGGCACCAATTGGATGACTCCAATTAGGGAGTACTTGATCAGCGGCATCTTGCCAGAAGACCCTAAACTAGCTCGAAAGGTCCGTATAAAAGCTCCCCAATATAGACTTATTGGGGATAATCTATACAGGAAATCTTTCTTATCACCGTGGCTTCGTTGTGTGGGACCAAAGCAGGCTTCAAGTATCATATACGAAGTCCACGAAGGCTCTTGCGGGTTACATGCAGGTCCTCGCTCTGTTGTCTCAAAAGTAATGAAGCTCGGGTATTATTGGCCATCCATGCACAGGGATGCCATGGAAATAATACAAAAGTGTGAAGCATGCCAGATCCATTCCAAGGTCCCAAGAATGCCTAAGCAAGACATGACCTCCGTTACGTCAGCATGGCCTTTCTGCCAATGGGGAATTGACATAGTCGGACCCCTTCCAGTTGCTCCAGGGGGAGTAAAGTTTTTGGTTGTAGCCATAGACTACTTTACCAAATGGGTTGAAGCGAAGCCCTTGGCATCGGTGACAGGAAGACATATGGAGAAATTCGTATGGGAACACATAATCTGTCGCTTCGGTGTCCCCCACATTATCATCTCCGACAATGGAAAGCAGTTTGCCGAAGGGGTGTTCCCAACCTTCTGCGAAGGTCTTAAGATCAAACAGTCATTCACTTCCGTTTATCATCCCCAAGGTAATGGACAAGTAGAAGTTACGAACCGGGATATCATAGAAGGAATCAAAAAGAGATTGGGACGAAGCCATCATGGGTGGGTAGACGAATTGCCCCAAGTCTTGTGGGCACATAGGACGCACCCTAAGTCAAGCCACGGGGAGACTCCTTTTAGCCTCACCTATGGAACGGAAGCTGTTATACCCTCTGAAATAAGCATCGAAACGGAACGCATCGTGAACTTTGAAGAATGGTCAAATAATGAAAAGGTTCGAGAAAATCTTGACCTTCTGGAAGAAAGAAGAGAAATAGCTTCGATCAGAGAGGCTGCCCACAAACAGAAGATTGAAAAGTACTATAACAGCCGAGTTCGACCTTCCACACTCAAGCCAGGTGACTATGTCCTTCGTCTGAATAGCGCAAGCAAGGCTGAATACGAAGGAAAACTAGGGCCAACATGGGAAGGACCCTACGTTATAGCAGAAGCCTACGGCAATGGCGCGTACAAGCTCGCAACGCTTAAAGGGGAAGTCATGGATAGAACTTGGAACGGTACTAACCTTCGTAAGTTTTACATATAAAACTTACTACTCATCTTGTCTTTCAAATTTCATGTAACGCATTCTTCTCATTTGGGGAAAGAAGCATTAATGGTAGGTGTCCTAGTATTCATTTCTTAAAATGATGTAATCCTCCCTACCCAATTAATGATATAACGCATTTCCCTCAAATCTCTTGTTTCGTTCTTTACAACAAAGATTTGTCCAGCCAAGTAGTGTAAAAGTTTCAATGTCGAAGGATGTGGCAAGGCACAAGCCTTGTATATATGTAACATCCAGTATAATTCACATTAACTTTCCTATGAAGTCTCAGGGTATTAAAAGCCCTTTGCTACTTAAGGATAAAGGCGGAGTGGGTCGCGACCCTCTGTCGCAATCAAATTATACGATTGCTTAAAATCTTGGTCCAAAATACACACAATAAGGTTATAACCTTAGGTTGTATGTGTACGCTCTTGAAGTAAGCGTAAGAGAAGATAAGCATGACAAAAAAAAGTGGGACATATTCCACTAAATTATGACGAACAAAGGCTACATGAAGTCTTAGTCACAAAAAGGACGGTTGTCTAGAGTTACTGGTCGAAGCCCAGCGACACAAAAGATAAATTGTTCAAACAGAAATAAAAGATATAATTATAGCATGGTGGGGACCATTTCAAGGTAGAGCAGAGTTGGATTTCCTTGTTGAGGATGAAGGTTGGATCTTCATAGGCTTCTTAGCCAACAGCTCCTCAATTGAAGCCAATGGATCTTTGGTCACTTCGGAAAGATATGGGTACTTTGTTGAAATAAAAGCATCACCAGCTTCATCAAACTCTCGCTCCGAATTGGGGCGATAGTAAGACACCTCCGACAGAACAACGGGCTTCTTTGTTTTGGCAACTTCTTCCAAGGCAGTGCACGTCCCGTAGAAGATGGCTGCGTTCACAAGCCTCCCAATAACTTCCCCTACCTCATCGCTACGATACAATTCCATAGCAACATGAGGAACAACTCTTGAAACTACCTCAGCTCGGTCCCTCTCCAAGATTTGCAGCTGAGATTCAAGATCATGGAGTTTATCAACCACGTTACTCTCCTGCTCAGCTAACCTAGACCTTTCAATCTCCAGGCTTGTACATTTAGACTCAAGCGCGGCAATTTGGGCTCTATAGATGGAAACTTTGGACTCCTCAACCTTCAATTTATTACACCTCTCCTGGGATTCTTTCAGTTGGATTTCGAGTCTGTTAATTTTGACCCGCATATCTCGTACGAAGGGATTCTTCTCAAAGTCCTCCATCACCTCTTTACACTTAGCCTCCAACTTATCATATCCCTGATCCTTAGCTTTTTCTTTAGCTAAAATAGCATCCATTTTTACCCTCGCATCCAACAACGTTTGCATTAATTCCCTTGTTCGTGAATTAAGATGATTATCCAAAACAACCTGCCTAGCGTAACTTTTGGAGTGAAAATCGCAGAGTTCTTCAATAGACATGTTATTCAAAACTCCTTTCCAGCTGGTAGGCGTCATTTTGTCAACCAATTGTCGACAGGCATGCGCAGTAGGAAGTTCCGCAACATCGGGAAGGCCTGAAAAAGCATAGAACACAAGTTATATGGCGAATGGCTTTCGATAGGCATGAAAGATGTTAGCTTACTTGGAGTAGGATCACAAGGGATCGTTAGAGGAGTGAGTATAAAAGTTTTAGAGTGTGATCCTTTGGCTTTCACAACTCTCGTCGGAAGACTGGGAAGGGCTAATTTCCTCTTTGGAGGACTCCTTACAGACATGACGGCCTTCGCTCTGCTACTCCTCTTGCTTGAAACACCGGAGGACCTTGCGAGCCTCGTTTGAAATTCCTTGATGAGGGGGTCATCGGAATCTGCAACAGTTTCCACAAACGGCGGGGTTTCGTCATTCTCAATTGACATAGATGGAGAACCTACCCCATAGCTTGTTTCTTCTGGCTCTTTGGGGACAAAACTAACTTCTCTAACACCACGAGCCACGACGAAGTTCCTGAAATGCCATCCCTACAGAGATACAACGAGAAGAGATAAATATCATCAGATAAGTAATTTACTTTCTTTTAATAGGTATGCGCATACTTTTCCCATTGCAGATTATCGCAGGTTCCAGTGGAGAGCCTTCCCAATGATCTACAATCCCCGCCATAAACAGTATCGGCTCAGGAAAAGTTTGCACGTCAAATGGGTGACGTTCAAGACGTTGATAAAGGGGATAGCTTCTGACGAAGTGTGGCAAAGGATCATCAAAACGTTTCTCATCAAAACGAAAGTCTTTGTCTAGCAACGCTGGATACTTGGGAGGTATGATAGTGTCTTGCACATAGAAAAACAAACCTTTCCATTTTCTTATGTTGGCAAAAGGTTTTGTTATTAAGCAGGGAACATCAGGTTCACTTCTTTTGCCTAAAGTTAACCAATCACCACCAGGGCAAAGGTTGGTAAAACCTCTAAGCACGTTAAGCGTGGGTTCATAGCCATAAGCTTTGCATACAACAATGTAGGTGGTTAGTTTAGCCAGGCCAAACGGGTTCAACCTAGAGATATGTATTTGATAATACTGTAAAAATTCTAAGATTAGTGGATGAATAGGAATCCTAAAGTTGGATTCCGTAAAAGCATGAACATACAACCCAACATATCCAGCAGGGGCATCAAAGATACTTTGGTTTTTGTTTGGTAACATAATTTTAACTTCTTTGGGAATAGGGTATTTCCCTAAAAACTCCATTAAAGCCTGTTCCGATAAGGAACATTTTTGCTGCCTGATAATCCTTTTGGCTGCCATACTCATATTGTATTTGTAACAATGAGAACGAGGTGGGATAAGTACCTTAAAATTTTTGAAGAAGCACAAAGCACCGTTCTGTGTATGTGTATTTTGGGCGCAACCAAAAAGAATGATCAAGTAGGGACTAGAAAGAGTTTATTTATTGGAAATTTACCCTAACCGTCCACGTGTACTCATAGTTTGAGACTTTGAGTAGAATACGGATTCCAAACCATTTTTCAATTTTGAAAAGAAGTTTGAAATTACCGATATAGTAGCTGCTGCAGCCTAGGGTGTAGTAGGTGGAGAGTTATTAGCCGCATTTATTGCGCATAATTTCTTTAAGCACTTATCTTTATCTCGTTCGGTTTTGCGACAGAGGGAATAGAGTGTAGCAGATTTTTTGAGTCGAAAGCAATTTATACTCGTATGTATATATCGCCTTCGACTGGGGGGCTTGATGATGTACCCTCCTAACGGGTCGAAGGACTCCCCTTCGAGCCTGTAGAAAGCCCTCTCTTCGGAGGCCCAGGTTAATCTCCTTAACACGTTTCATTGGCGTAAAACCATTCGCCTGCGAATGGTTACCATGTGGGAATCCGCCAATCGAAGCCCTAAGCCCTTCGGGGTATTCCTGACGAAGGGACTAACACGAAGGATCATCCAGACCTGGTCAAACCCACGTCTCCTCTATCCTTTGGCTTCCCGCCAAAACAGAGATCGTGGGCTACAAAGCCCTAGCGGTTACCACTTTCCATGGGACGCCCCCATGATCTCCGAACTATGTGCAACCGCCCACTATGTCCTATTTCTCACCTATAAATAGCATAGTCGGGCCAAGAACAATGTAAGTAATTTTCAAGTTAACCTCACTCTCTAAATTTACGACCTACATTACCATTACACATACTTACTCGCACGCCGGAGGTGGTTCGCAGGGTCCAACCCCTGCGCAATCACTTAACGTAGTGTCTTTGTATTTCTTATTTTCAGGTTAAGAACAAGCTTGGCTCAATCTCAACACCCCATTATTCCTTTGATCACCATCGAAGGCTTGGTTGACGAATATTTGTTCAATCACTATTTATAGGCACCAAGGCCAGCAAACCACGGATCAGACGGAACCAATTAAAGGGTTCCGTCCGTGCATCTTTTTGGTTCCGCGGGGACCTGACAGAAAATCTTCACAATCTTTTATCAAATCTAACCAAAATATACACCATATCTTTCAAGGATTCTAGATTGATAATCTAAACAAAATATTCACCATATCTTCCAAGGATCCTATTCAATCTTAGATTAGAGTAGGATGATCCATGAAATGATGTAAAAATACAATTTCATTTTAGATTAACATGTTTATGCAAGTATACTTGTAAAATGTATATACTAGCTAGCTAAGTAATGTTTAGTTTGTGTTTAAGAAAGACTTGTGATAATATATGTAAAAGACTTAACTATATTTATGTTTTGCTAAAATAAAGTTTATAATTTGTAGGTCCACACAAATTATGGATCCAAGTAGCCTTTGTTACTTGTTAGACGACTTGAATAAATCCAAATCAATCTAAGTGAGAAACTCTAACAATAAATTGAATGTTCATGCGGAATCTAAACAATCAACAACGAAGAACACAATATTAATAACTAACTTCGTATATTACTAACTTTTCAATATAATACGCACACAACTAGCATACGCACATTCGTGCAAACTATTGAGCCTTAGGGTTCCTTTTATACACCAAGGAAACCCTAGATACAAAACGTGAAGAATGATATAAGTATCTTCTCTAAAGATAACTACGTATCATTTCCTAACTTATAGCTAACAAACTTTCCTAACTTTCATAAACAGACTTAACAATACAAAGGCAGACTTAACTATTACAAGATACAACTAACAGACTTAACTTTGTAATCCAGCAGACTTAAGTCTGTTCTTCATATTAAGTCTTGTCATGTGATAATTCCCAACAATCCTCCCCTAACTTGTAGGTCCACACAAATTATGGATCCAAGTAGCCTTTGCTACTTGTTAGACGACTTGAATAAATCCAAATCAATCTAAGTCAGAAACTCTAACATTGAATTGAATGTTTATGCGGAATCTAAACAATCAACAACGAAGAACACAATATCAATAACTAACTTCATATATTACTAACTTTTCAATATAATACGCACACAACTAGCATACGCACATTCGTGCAAACTATTAAGCCTTAGGGTTCCTTTTATACACCAAGGAAACCCTAGATACAAAACATGTAGAAGGATATACGTATCTTCTCTAAAGATAACTACGTATCCTTTCCTAACTTATAGCTAACAAACTTTCCTAACTTTCATAAACAGACTTAACTAATAAGTCAACCAGACTTAACAATACAAAGGCAAACTTAACTATTACAAGATACAACTAACAGACTTAACTTTGTAATCCAGCAGACTTAAGTCTGTTCTTCATATTAAGTCTTGTCATGTGATAATTCCCAACATAATTGTCGTTAACAAAATATAGCAAAGATCGTAAAATATAAATAACGTTTTTTAGATGATATTTGTATTAACAATCTCCCCTTTTTTGGTTGAGGACAAAACATAAAGTTTATTTTTAAGCAATGAGATAAACAAAGTGCAAGTCATTAAAAATATAGATTAAACTTATTTTATGCAACATTTAAATCCAATTAGATGATTAAAATGTGAGTTTGAGTTTAATATTTATTAAAAATGTGAGTTTGAGTTTAATATTTTCTCCTTTTTTTGTCGAAACAAAAAGAAGCGTAGCGGAATGTAGTGCAAGCCCGAGCTTGATTAGCTCCCCCTTGGTCAATACTCCCCTAGTTGGGGTGCCAAGTACATGGATTTTGAATGCTACAAAACAAAGGTTAGTAATAAATAATCCAAACAAACCATTCATGCAATGTACAAAATAAATAACACAACCAACACACAAAAGTAATAAACATCATTCATTAGTAAAGTTTTTATGACTAAAGTCATAAATGGAGACAAAAATGATGATGATTGTTACAGGAAATGCAAAAAATAAAAAATAACTTGGAAAATAAAAAACCTAGAAAAATAGAAAAATAAAATCCTAAAACAATAAAATAAAAGTCCTAATAACGTCTATTGTGGTGGAGGATGGGAGAGAGCGTTAAGACGCTCAAGGATGTGAGTGAGGATGAACCTCATCTCATCTTGGAGTTCATGAACCATAATCTCGGTTCTTTCACTTATCCTCGTGGTTCTCTTACAATGAGAACAATCATGGCGGGGAAAGTTTGGAGGTAGACTAGGTTCATTTGTTGGTGGTGGTGCATTGGTGGATTGGTGGTTGAGATTTGGTGGTGGAGCATTGATTGATTGGTGGATGGGATTTGGTGGTAGAGCATTGGTTAATTGGTGGTTGGGATTTGGTGGAGCTATGATTGAAGAGAGCAAGGTGGTTTGAAGTTTGCATAGCTTCATGAAGGTGGGAGTCCACCATTTTGGAGAAGGCATAGAGGTTATCAAGTTGATCATTGATCTCCTCTTGTGTTTATGGGGGATCAATCCACATGGATTCCTCAATGTCCCTAAGAGTATGGGAAAATGATTAAGGTTGTTGAGGTTGAGGTTGTGGTGGAGCATGGTCTCCATATAGTGGCCCATGGATTTCCCTATAAATAGGGTGAAAAAGTAGAGGTTGAGGTTGAGGTTGGGATGGTTCACTATGAAGAGGCCCATTTGGCATAAAAGATGCCCGTGGTTGTTCATGAGCAATACGCTCGATTGATGCAAATGATGAAAGAGGTGGTGGATTTGATGTTCTTGGTGGCAAGTCTTCCAAGTCATCCAAAAATGGATGAGGAGAAGTTGGTGGTGTAGCAAAGAGTTCAATGGGTTCAAGTCTTGGAGATTTTGGTAGTGATGGTGATTTTGGTGGTTGTGATGGAGCCGGAGGTGGTGTGGTTGCTATTGGAGTTTTAGTTGGAGGTAGAGTAGTGATAATGATAGGTGTTGTTGGTGGAGGTGTTGGAGTACTTAGAGTCAAGAACTTTTCATCTCGGATGGGTGATGAGATGTTAAGAGGTGAAGAGTCTGACGATGATGAGTTCAAGTTTACGAAGCAACATGGTTTGACACTAATTCCAACGGTTCTTCTTGGTGACCTAGTGGAAGGAGATGAGTTTGTGGATTTAGTCATATTGACTTTGCTTAAGAAATGCTAAGATTCACAAGAAGTTGTGGTGAAGGTGTGAAGAATGATCATCCTGGAGCACTTAATTTATAATGTTCAAGGTTTGTGAAAGAATGTGCATTGATTTGATGTTAATCCATTCAACATTGATCTTTCCTAATGGAGGTGAGTTGAGTGAAAGAGGAAAGATATGCAGTTAATGACTTGCAATCATTACAAGATCTTTGAGGTCATAGACCCACGGATTGCAAGGAACCAAATTCAGGGTTCCTTCCTTTATAGAGAAAGGTTCCTTGAGGAATTTTTGAGACATTTAAAAGTTTGGTGGGAAATGCTTATTCTATTGGTCCAAGTGAGATGACATGATCCTAATGTGAGTGAATATTAGTGAAAAGTATCCTAGTAACAAAAATGAGTGATCTAGAGTGCGGGATTAAACGAAAATTTAAAAAATATACCTACAGGCCGGCGGAACCCTGTTTTTGGTTTCGCCTATTCCGTCAGTCAAAATTTGGCGGTACCAAATTTTTGGATGGACGGAACCAAATTTTTGGTTCCGTCCCATCCGCCAAGACAAAATCCTTAACATAGGGCATATTTGACCCCCGAACCCCGTTCAAATCCCATAACTTCTCCTAAAACATGTGTAATTAATTAGTTGTGATTAGAAAACAATAATAAACAAGTAATAACACATGTATGGGTATAGTTCAAGCAGGGGCTATAAATTTCACTAATAATGTGAAAAATGAAAATTGATAACATCAAGATGTTATCTACCTGCAAGACATTTGGTTAGTTCACATAATCGTCAAATGTTAAGTTATCATCCTAGGAATAGAGAAATACATCATACATCATTGTTTTAGAGATATTGTACCAAACACTCATAAAACTTCTCATTTATTGTCCAATTTCTTGTTAATATTGGTGAGGAACCTTCCAATGCACTTGAACATTCCTCTTGTTTGCTTGAACTCTTCCGATTGGTTCTCAAGTGTCGGAAGTTGTCGGAAGTAGTCAAGAGGAGGAAGCTTTGAGTTAGGAAGTCCATCCTCGGAGCTATTTGCTACCGATGATGAGGAAGTTGGAGGATGAGGACGTTTCCCTTGAGTCTTTGCTACTCTCTTATCACTTAATGGAACCATGATGTGGTTGACAAGAGAGTATTCAAGACAAACCCTTTAGCATTTGAAGGGATAGGTGCAAAGGCTCTATAGAGACGGGTGAGAAGCATCCCGTAGGGAAGAGCAGTGGTTCCTAGCATGGGTATGTCAGCCATCCTTTTGGCAACATAATAGGCTAAGTTGAAAGGTTGGCGGGTTGACAAACTATAGAGCATGTAACAAAGACAAGCATTGATGTGATCATGGTTACCTATTGTACACAAGACATTTGCCATAAGGACTTCTTCCCATTTCTTGAATTGAGGTTTAAGTTCATTGAGTTCCATGCCAAATGGGTCTCGTTTGATTTCATTACCCGAACGGGTTGTCCTAGTATCTGAAGTTCTTGGAAGCAAAAGATGGTCTCGGATTATTTCTTTTTCCACTAGAGGAGTGTCGTATGGAGGAATACGATCAACGATTGAGTCAAGGATTGAAAGGGACCATTTATCCGAGTAAAGGCATGTACCTTCACATGGAATTCCAAGTACTTCCGCAAATTGATGGAGAGGTATGTTGAAGTCATTTTGGTTTGCTTTGAATTGAATTGACATGAGTCCATTATCATTACTAGTGAGAATTAGGCTAGCATAGAATTCGAGGACAAATCTATGACAAATTTGTTCATTAATGTCTAAGAGACCATCAAAGTGAATGGTTGCAAGTTCTTGACGAATGTTTGTGCCTTCTAGAAATGATGGGTCAATGGTTCTACCCTCATGAAAGTAACATTTTTCTAGAGCTTTGAAGATTTTGACTTGTGCGGGAGTAAGGCCCTTAGTCTTATGGTGTTTAGGAATGTAGTTGAGAGTGTCTTTGTGGTCATAGTGAGTTGCAGGAGGCATGTTTGATGCTAGATAAAAAATTCACACTTTAGTCGAAACTAATGAGAATTTTGATATAATATTCTAGTGTGTGCCTATATGAGGACAATGTGGAGGCGCGGTTATCTCGACTCTTTTTTTTATTTATTTTTATTTTTTTAATGCATAAAAAGAATTTCTTTAGCAATTTTGTAACAAAATGAGAGATAACCCAAACGCTCCTAATTCAATGTAGCTTCGATTGAATGTACCCGAAAATAAATATTAGTTATGTACTTCCTTTAGCATTCAAGAGATATTATTCAAGTGATGTTTTAAACATAACGTTTTTATTTGTATGAACAATGTGAAAAATTATTTGTCCTAATTGTGAGAAGCTTTTTACAAAAAATTTGACATGGGGTTTTTAGTAAATCGTGATAATGTCTTACAAGATGCAATTCCTAACTAAGGGAAACATGATTAGTTATGTAATTTACAAATGTACTTCATGATCTACCTAAGAAAATGCATAATCCCCAATTTTTAGTTTTGTGCATAAATTAGAAACCCTAGACTCAGAATTGAGAGAAGAAAAGTAGTAAGGAAGCTTACAATGTTGATTTGAGCTGAGATTAGTTGAAGGAGATGCCTTAATTTTGAGAGTAATATGTTATGGAATGATTTTGAGTCGTTGTGTGTTTTGGTTTTGTGAAAAGGAGTGTTTGTTTAAGTTATTTAAATTCTGGCCCAGGAACCCACGGATGGGGCAGAACCAAATATTTGGTTCCGTCCGTTATGTTGAAGGGTTCCTTGGGACCAGAACATAACTTGGTCAGTTTTTGTCGTTTTGTTCAAACGAAGGTTTAAGCTAAGATTAAAACTACACATTAGGTTCCATTAGTACTAGTCCAAGTCTAAGGAGATTAAATGGCTCTTGTTTAAGAGGTTTAGTTAGAATATCGGCAATGTTATCTTCTGAAGATACTTTCTTGATTGATATGTTTCCTTTTTGAACATTGTCGCGAAGGAAATGATGACGGATTTTAATGTGTTTAGTTCGAGCATGTTGAACTGGATTTTTACTAAGGTCGATAGCTCCTTTGTTGTCGCAAAGGATAGAGATGTCATTAAGTTGAATTTCGTAGTCGACAAGAGCTTGCTTCATCCATAGAGCTTGTTGACATGCTTTTCCTGCTGATACGTATTTGACTTCGGTTGTTGAGATGGCAAGAGCCGTTTGTTTCTTTGAAAACCATGAGGTGAGACAATGTCCAACAAAAGTACAACTACCACTTGTACTTTTTCTATCAACATAGTCACCGGCATGATCTGAGTCGGCATACACTATGGTTTCAACTCCCGTTCCTTTGGGATACCATAATCCTAGGTGTGTGGTGCCTTTTATGTATCTAAAAATTCATTTTATGGCTTCAAGATGTGATATTTTAGGATCTTCTTGAAAGCGAGCACATAGACAAACACTAAACATAATGTCGGGTCTACTAGCCGTGAGATAGAGTAGACTACCAATCATTCCTCTAGATTTAGTGTTATCTACATATTCCCCTTCTTCATCCTTGATGAGTTTGGTTTCCGAAGACATAGGCGTTTTAATAGGTTTAAAGTCTTCAAGAACAAATTTCTTAAGCATGTCTTATATGTATTTAGATTGGTTAAAGAATATCCCATCTTCTAATTGTTTCATTTGAAGTCCTAAGAAAAAGTTTAGTTCTCCCATCATACTCATCTCAAACTCGTCATGCATGATTTTTAAGAAATCATCACATCGCTCTTGACAAGTTGATCTGAATATGATGTCATGCATCCACATATATTTTGACAATGATAATATGTGAATCTTTTTTCTTGATGAAAAGAGTGTTATCTACTAAACCCATGGTGTACTTATGTTCAACTAAGAATGTTTTAAGTCGATCATACAATGTTTTTAGTGCTTGCTTAAGTCCGTATAAAGCCTTTTTAAGTTTATAGACATGATTAGGTTTTTCAAAATCGATGAAACCCGGAGGTTGTGCGACATATACTTCTTCATTTATAAATCCATTTAGAAATGCACTTTTGACATCCATTTGAAAAGTTTGAAATCATGTGCACATGCATATGCAAGTAAAATTCTAATAAACTCGAGCCTAGCAACCAGAGCAAAAGTTTCATCGTAGTCAATGCCTTCTTGTTGATTATAACCTTGTGCTACTAGCCTAGCTTTGTTTCTAGACACTACACCATTTTCATCCATTTTGTTCCAATTATTGTTTAACTTTTTGGTTGAGGTACTAATGTCCAAATATCATTTTTAACGAATTGATTTAATTCTTCTTGCATTGCTATGACCCAAGATTCATCTTTTATAGCTTCATTTATATTTTTGGGTTCAATGGTTGATACAAAACAAAAGAAGTTGCTTTGATTTTGGACTTGTGATCTTAAGGTTCTTTCATTTATTTTTCCTATAACACTATCTAATGGATGACCTTTAGGTTCTTTGATATTGACAATTTCTTTGTTTAATAGTTCATCTTCCTTGTCATTATTTATATTCTCTTCATTTTCAACAAGTTGACTTTTAACTAAGTCATCATCTACCAAAGGTGATGTCTTAGAGGGAGGTGGACTTTCGTCAAATGTTACATTTGACGATTCCTCGACTCTCAAGGTTTCTTTGTTTAAAACAATATAAGCTTTGCTATTTTGAGAATATACAAGAAATACACCTTCATAAGACTTTGGGTCAAATTTTGTGAGGTAATCCTTAGTGTTTAAAATAAAACATTTACTTCCAAACACTTTAAAGTATCCAAGTGTAGGCTTTTGACCTTTATATAGTTCATATGGTGTTTTGTTCAAAAATGGTCGAATTAATACTCTATTTAATATAGGTTGAAGTGTCAACGGCGTTACACCAAAACTTTTGTGGTATGCTTTGTTCATTTAGCATTGTTCTACTCATCTCTTGAAGAGTCCAGTTTTTACTTTCTACTACACCATTTGACTGAGGAGTACGAGGAGCCGAAAAATTATGTGATATGTCGTTGGCATCACAAAAGTTTCCAAATTGTATTTCATTATCAAATTCACGACCATGATCCTTTCTTATTGACACAATACGACTATCTAGTTGGTTTTGAATTTTCTTACTAAGAATTTCAAATTGATAAAAAGCTTCGTTTTTACTTTTCAAAAACTTTGTCCAAGTGTATCTTGAATAATCATCTACTATGACCAAAGTGTAGAAGTTGCCTCCATAACTTTGTATAGCGGATGGACCAAATAAATCCATATGCAAAACTTCTAGACACCTAGATGTAGACACCATATTTTTAGCCTTATGGCTACTATGAACTTGTTTTCCAATTTTGCAAACATCACAAAAGTGTTGGTCATATTTCAACTTGGGTAAGTTCCTAGCGAGATCTTTTGAGGATAGAGATTGGATAAGTCTCATATTAGCGTGGCCTAATCGTCTATGCCAAAGATTTGAGGAATCATCTAACTAAGTTAAGCAAAGTTTATCTCTAGAAGTTTTATCAATTTTCATGACGTATACGTTGTTTTTCAAAACTCCTTTTGCTACGGTTATTCCATCTTTTAGTATTTTACTTTTGTTTTCACTAAATAGAATGTTATACTTTTTACGGCATAGTTGACTAATACTAAGTAGGTTGAATCCTAGATTATCAACATAAGCAACATTATCAATAGAGAGAGAGTCATGAGAGATAGTACCTTTTCCGATGATTTTGCTTTTCAATTTGCTACCAAAAGTGACATTACCTCCATCATATTCTTGGTAGGTTGAGAATAGGCTCTTGTTTCCCGTCATATGCCTTGAAAAACCACTATCTTTTATCCACTCGTCCGGTTCCAACCCGACTTTCAAGCATACCTAAATTATATAAAAACTCAAGCATTTGGTCCCCAATATCTCATGGGTCCATTTTGGTTAAACATCCCATTAACTTGATTCATATATGGAAACGGTGGATATGAGTTCCATGGCATATAGTTAGGAGCTTGGTAATCTCTAGGGAAGTTTTGATTCCAACCATTATGACGATAGTTGGGTTGTGCGTTATAGTTACTTTTTGGAAAGGGGCGTTTGGGAGTAGGTGTTTTAGGCCTTTGTTGAGTAGTTTTGGATCTATACTCATTTTTAGCAAGTCCTAATCCTAATGTAACAGCTGGTTTTTGTTTAGTTTCATTTTTAACAACTTTAGGTTTCTTTGTGACTTTAACGAATTCAGTACGATCCGATTTTCTATCTTTTTGTTTACCTGTGGAACTCACGGAACCAAATGGTTCAACGGACGGAACCAAATTTTTGGTTCCGTCTGGTCTGTGACTTCCTGAGGTGGTTGGAGCAGTTTCTTGCTCCTTTTCGACTTGCTTCGTTAGACTACTTAAATCTCCTAATTTCATAAATCCTAGTCCAGTTTTATCATATGGTAATTTTTGGATTATCATTATTTCATCCGCACAACAAATACTCTTATCAAATCTTTTGAACTTTGAATTTTGTTTGATGAGATCATTCTATGTGATTTTATGTCTTTCAATTTCAAGTCTGAGCTCTTGACACGCTGTACATACCGTGTCAATGGCTTTACTCTTTTCTAAACGTTTTGCTTTTTCTTTTAATTCATAAACTTCATTTCCCAAAAACTCCCTTTTAGTTTTTAAAAACTTATTTTTGTTTATGATTTTTAAGCTAAGTTCACATAGTTTGTTATATTCTTTTTGTAATGTATTATCATCAATAGAAGAGTAAGATGAGTCAGAGTGTACCTCTTTTGAGTCTTGAGCCATGAGAGCAATTTCGTCATTCTTTGGTTCCTCGTCGTCATCTTCGCTTTCACTCCAAGCACCACTCACAAAAGCTCTTTGAGTTTTGTTTTTAGGTGGCTTTGGACAATCTCCTATGAGATGGCTTGTGTCTCCACATCTAAAACATTTTCTTTCAACCTTCCCTTTCTTATCATCAAGATCTTTTCGGAAAGGTTTCTTGTCATCTCTAGGTTGTCTTACAAACTTTCCTCGTCTTCGAAATAACTTTTTGAAATCTCTTACGGCTATGGCATATTCTTCATCTTCACTTCCCGAGCTAGATTATTCATCATCACTTGACTCCATTCTTCCTTTTAAGGCAATGGACTTGACTTTTTCCTTTTTGCCTTTAACAATCTCTGAGTCATTCACCATCACCATTTCATGAACTTTGAGGTTTCCAATTAGCTCGTCAAGTGATAACTTTGAGAGATCTTTAGATTCTTCAATAGCCGTCACTTTTTCTCTCCATTTTGGATGAAGTGCTTTAAGGAATTTCCTGACGAAGTTCTTACTACAAAAGGATTCATCAAGTGCTTTGAGAGAGGTAATAATAGTATTAAAACGAGCAAATGCACTATCAATGATTTCATCTTCTGGAATACTAAATTGTTCATATTGTTGAACAAGAAGATCAATTTTGTTATTCTTGACTTGTGAATTTCCTTGATGAGTGATTATTAAAGATTGCCAAATTTCTTTAGCAGTTTTGTATATAAAGACTCTTTCAAATTCCTTTTTAGTTAGAGCGTTGTAAAGAATCATTTTTACTTCATTATTTTTTGTAATTAACTTCTTTTGCTCATCACTATGACGAGTAAGTGAAGTATCCTCATCCCGACCACTTGCGATATCTTTTATAATAGCTTTATGATCACCTTCTATAATTATATACCATAAATCCATATCTTTTGATTTTACATATGTTTCAAAACGGCTTTTCCAATAAATAAATCCATTTGGTTCAAAAAGTAGTGGTCTTTGCATAGATTGCCCTTCTTTAAAGTTTTCAAAATTCATGGATCGTTTCAAGTTTTAAAATACAATAAATTTTAAAATTCTTGAGTAACGTAGCTCTTGATGCCAATTGTGGAAAACTAGATGAGGGGTTGAATAGTTTTACCGTTTTTAATTTCTTTTTCTTAGTTATCTTTGTGTGAAATGACTTAATGTATGCAAACAAAATGACAATAAGAAAAGTGCAAGAAAGATAGAAACGATCAAACCACAACACGAGTGTTTATAGTGATTCGGTCTACAAGGACTCTTTTTCCTTGCCCTACTCCACTCCCCGAGTATCCAACTCGAGAGTTTTCTTCACTAGTCAACAAGCTCCTTTTTCCGGCGGAGAAAACCTTTACACGTCGCTTACACAATATTTCTGACACAAAGCTAGATGTCGAGTTCTTTTATAAGGGTACAACCACTCCTGTCATACTATGTATTTTGAGGATTAAAATACTAACCGATCACTATCAGAGGTTTATGATGGTTTGGTACAAACAATTATGTATGAATAAATACAATTCACACAATGACAAACAAACAAGTCTTGCAACGTTTTGTTGAAGCTTGTAATGCTTTGATCTTCTTGCTACAAAGAAGCTCACTAAAATGAAATAAGAATGAGTTAGATATAGAAAATGATGAATGAGAGAATGTATGTTGTTTTATGTATGTAAGTGATGATGAAACAACATGGTGTGGCTTGCTATTTATAGGCACCAAGGCCAGCAAACCACGGATCAGACAGAACCAAATCAAGGGTTCCGTCCGTATATCCTTTTGGTTCCGCGGGGACCTGATAGAAAATTTTCACAATCTTTTATCAAATCTAACCGACATATACACCATATCTTTCAAGGATTCTAGAGTGATAATCTAAATAAAATATTCACCATATCTTCCAAGGATCCTATGCAATCTTAGATTAGAGTAGGATGATCCATGGAATGATGTAAAAATACAATTTCATTTTAGATTAACATGTTTATGAAAGTATAATTTTAAAATGTATATACTAGCTAGCTAAGTAATGTTTAGTTTGTGTTTAAGAAAGACTTGTGATAATATATGTAAAAGAGTTAACTATATTTATGTTTTGCTAAACTAAAGTTTATAATTCTCGTTAACAAAATATAGCAAAGATCGTAAAATATAAATAACGTTTTTTAGACGATATTTGTATTAACAAGTTTATCTTCCCGATCGATTTTGTGATTCTAGATATGGTAGAGCACTCGAATGATAATATAATATTAGGGAGACCACTTCTAGCTACAGCTCATGCGCATATAAAAGTTTTTGAAAGACAAATCTCTTTAGGGGTGGGTAAAAATAGGATTACATTTGAAATGAATGGGGTTTTGAATCACTCACCCGCAACCATTGAAAAGGTTTGCATGGCCAACTCATCACAAGAGGAAGAGCCCTTTGACCTTTTGGGGATTTCAGAATATTTGTTTTCATACGACTCTCCTTCATGTTTAAAATATTATTATTGTTATGATTCTGACTCTGATGAAAGCAATGGAGATGCCTTTGTTTGTTATGACGATGAGCAGGAACAGGCAGCAAAACGCAGGGGTAAAACAAAAACCGATGAGCCCGGAACGATTGCTTGGACGAACCACTATTGCGAACCAGTAATAGTGATGAATGGAGAATCCATTCAGGCCTGGCCGTCTTGCAACTCCTTTCGGGATGAATGTAATGGAGGAGAACTTGGAGAAAAGAACACAAGCGAAAAAATATCTAAAGAATGGGGGTGCTTCCATGGTAAAGAAATGCAGGATATTGAGTTAGAGAATTTATCTTTTCAGGATTGGTATATGATGCGGGGTTTGTAAACCTTGCAAGGAAGTTTTACAATCCTCTAGGCAGTGTACCTAACCGTTGTAGTGCAGTATAGGTAAGTCCGGGGAATTGATCATTCTCTAGGGGAATAGTCTCGCAATAATTGTGGAAAGGTCGAAGTGTATGTCGAGATAGGTCTAGAGGTGAGGGGTGATTCTTTTTGTATTTTTATATTTTATGAAAGCAAGTAAAAATCTCGGGTTTTGGAAGAGTGGGCGGAATTAGTTTCTAGTCAACTAACCTAAAACTAATAATTAAACTAAATAAAAAGAAAAAGTAAATTTTGTGACTTCTTATGATAGGGAAAAGCGTGTTCACTTAGATTTAATTACTCCCTAGTTATCTCCTACTGATTTGTTGAATTGTCACGTCCTTGTTTTAATTGAAGCGTTGTATTCCTTAATATTGGTTGTGGGGAGGTGCCGAAGTCCCCAACTCTATGAATCTTAGTCTCCCCTAAAACCCTTAAAGTCTATTAAGTTTTCTAGGATCTGCAAGCCGTAATTCATGCAACAAAATACAATGAGAAAAATCAATAGTGCACTCTACGGTTGCATTTTCTAAGACATTCAAGCTAACACGTATAAGAAACTAGCCAGTTTTTTTAGCCTAACGCGGGGCAATCAATTAAACAAGAGACGTCAAATCAATTATTAACAACTAGGTTTCATTAGATCAAAGCAAACACTAATTAATTTAAGCTAGCATGTTAAAGCAAAGAAAAGATAGACACATAATCAAACAATACATAGACATATCAAATGATTGAATGGATAACTTATCTTTATTGAAACATGAAGTTCAAGGGCTGTAAAAGCTTCATAATAGCTGCTAAAATCGTTCACAAAACCCTACTCCAAGATGTTAAACCACCAATTAATGATCAAAAGATGAAAAACTAATGGTACAAGTCTTCTAATTTGCTGGAAAAACCTCTACCCTAACCCTAAAATCGGACCTAGGGTTAGGGGCTTACAAAAAGTAAAGTTATGAGGTTATATTTATAGGCAATTTTTTTGTCGGAAAAGAGTGACGGCGTCATCCCTAAAAAGTGATGGCGTCATGACCCCTTTTCATCAAATTCTATATCTTTTCGTCCCGATTTCGTGGCCTTTTGAATCACCTAAATCCGAGTCCGTATGCAAAAGATATGGCCAAAACAGTATCAGCTACTTTGCGTGCATGTTGTGATAGTCTTGATCAGCTTGTGACGGCGTCGCTTTGTGTCTTCTGACGCCATCAGGACGTTGTGACGCCGTCTCTTTATAGAACATTTGCGCCATCTCGTGTAAGTTTAACTCTGAATATGGGTCTTCAAATACACCTGACGCCGTCAGGTTATAAAGTCTTCATATTTGTCTGAGACGTCGCTTGTTAATTCTGAGCCAAGAATACATCTTCAATTGCAAGTGACAGCGTCACGTTGTAGCTTGTGACGCCGTCAGACTCCCTTATCTGACAGAATTTGGGACTTTATCGTTTTCTTCACTTTTTCGTCCAAATAAGCCATAAATGTGCCGTTTTCCAGATTTTTCGTCCCAAGTACCTAAAATGCAAAAAGAAACGATTTAGGGAAATATTTGATCATATTCAAATGGTTTTGGCCTTAAATGACCCCTTAAAAAGGTACCAAATAATTCCTCATCAGTATAGAATAAGGTACGGTAACGCAGTCATTAATGAGTCCGTTGTACAAAGATTTAGTGTACGATTCATCAAGCTCAGGAGGAACTTACGACGCAACCCCAGGATGGAGTTACGCCGTAACTAAACCCGAGGACATAAAATTAAGGGAAAATGTTAAAGGCAAACCTTTTGGTAAGAATCATTATTTCCCCTGCTCAGTTGAAGAAGTAGGTGAAGGATCAAGAGGAAAGAACCTCATAGCACTCAACCCTGACCCTTCCCAAGAAAACCACGTTGGGACTAGTGAGCTGAAAATAGGTGAAACTAGTCGAACAAAAAAGCCGAGGGCACGTGATCTTTCGTTCGATGGTTGGTTGCAAGCTAAGTTTGGAACCACTAAGGTAGAAAAAAGCTTGAAAAAGAAGGTGTTTGTTGAGTGGATGATTGATAGCTATTCGGATGGGGTGGACACCTTTGAAGAAGATAACGACCCTCACAACCAAAGTTTTGAGAAGTTTAAATTAGAATTCGAATGTGAAATCCTGCAGCTATTAGATGAATACGAGCTTAGAATAGGTAAGAAAGGGTATATCTTACAAGATGTATGTGAAAAATGTGAAAAGGTTTCTAATGAAACACCGGTATATTGGCATGAAGACGGATTAGAGGAAGAAGAAAAGAGTAATTGTGATATGGAAGGGACAAATTACGACCCACCAAAGGTTAAGGTAGACGTGTTTGAGGTAAGGCGATATACATTAGAAGGAGTAGGAAATTTTATATGTACCGAGAAGATGGAAGAAATAGAACTACCTGTTAGTAGGATGAATGGGGAGAAGTTTAAAAAGATGATAAGAGATGAAATGAACACCGGGTATTCAAAAACCATAAGCATCGGGGGTTTGTGTCTGACTTAAAGACTCGTTAATAAAGAAAAGTGTTTGTCGGGAGACAACCCCTCTTTTCCCTTTTCTTCATTTCGTTAGTTTAGTTTGGTTTGGTGTGTTTTTTACTACCTTTTGCAGGTATCTACAGCATTGGAGGATGTAGGAAGGCTTGGAATGGGCCATAGAGTTGAACATTTAAGGGATTCACATCCGAGAGTTTCTATGGCGTAACCCTATCGAAGAGGTTATGTTGTAACCTTCCCCAAACTACGAGATAAAAAGCAGGTCAACTCTTCTACGGCGTAACCCTAATGAAGAGGTTACACCGTAACTTCCCTCTGTATTACCAAAATCATTTTTCAAATAACTTGCATTCCATAACCATGTATTAGTAACTAAATGAACTTCGTGGGTGGGTTCCTTGTAAACCCTCACGAGACTACACTCATCCACTCGGGACACCGAGTGGTTTAAGAGGCTTGTTGCATACACTAAATGCAACCGTGATTCCTACGAAAGTGAGTTCGGTTCTTATTTGTTTTTGTTTATGTATTTTTTTTCTAGAATTATGCTTTAGTAGTGGTATGATTTCAGGGAATTGAAGTTTGCTCAAGGAGGCGAAGTCAAGGCACGTGTTTTCACGTACTCCTTCTATCATTTTGGAGCAAATTTCAGGGGAGTTCTCGTTCTAATTCTACTAGTCTCTCTTTATTTTCCATTTTTGAGTACAATTGGGACATTGTACAATTTAAGTTGGGGGGGGGGGGGGGGGGGGGGGGGCGGGAGTAGAATTATCACTTGACTTTGCTTGCCCTCATGTTTCTAGTTTATTTTAAAAAATTACGCCGCTTTTGAAAAAATTTGACATGTTTTTCTTAACCTAACTAGAGTAGATCTTTGCCGAGCACACAATAACCCTTGATTCCATTGGTGAGATTTAGCCTTATATCCGTTTTCTCATATTACACAATCCACCAAATATTGAGTGTGCTGGTAGTATTGTATACTTTAGAACTTGGTCTTTATATCATTTCGAGACCATAGACGAGTATTGCATTGAGTTTTCTTGATGCAATTGGGATAGATAGTTTGAGAAGGCAATATTTTAGGATTTACAACAAATTAGCCCATATATGTTAAATTGTGTGTATGTATCGACTAGTCACCTCGACTTATCGACCTCCCGTGATAAACCCTTTTGTTGCACTCACCTTTAGTGCAAGATACCCCTAGATACACTCTTTTGAGCCAATCTTTCGTTTCTTAACCCACTTATATGTTGTTTCGTTTACACCATATCGCCTTAGCCTACCGTGTAGTCTTTAGTCTATGGTTGGGAAATTGCCGTTTGCCTAAGTCCTTGGCCCAAGTTGAGAGGGTCGGGAATTACACTTTCGTGGAAGACACATATTTGAAGATCGTTGAAGACCCCCGTATTACTCATGAGTGACACATATTTGAAGATCGTTAAAGACCCCCGTATTACTCATGAGTGACACATATGATTCATCTCAAGTGGGGGATGTCCTTTTTGTTTTATTGTATTAGTTGCAAAAAAAAAAAATAATTAATTAATTAATTAAAATTTCTTGTATGTTATTGAAGACTGGATTAGTGTGTATCTCTATGATTAACACTATGAACACTAATCCATAATATTGATAATGAGCTTATTCGAGTAAACACGAGGCAATGCCTCGTATACATATGATGGATGAGACGAGTTGATAACTATAGCATACCAACTAGCTTTTTGAAGGTCAAGTTAGTGTGCATTCATCACTATTGTATGTCATCTACCTATAGCACACTAACTTGTTATTTGGGATGGACGGTAGGCGGTGACGACTTGATTATGGATTAAGACTATTTGTTTATGTATTTTTCGTTTTTACACCTTATTATATGAATCCCATGTCTTATCCTACCCATTTTTTTCTTAATGTTCAATGCTTAAAGTTTAGGTGAGGGAATTGAGCAATAATTGGTGTCTTGGCCATGGATTTGGTCATGTATCATTGGTTTTGTCACCTTCGCTGTAGCTTGTAAGTAAGGACTTTAGGAATAATTCACCCCAAGCCTTTACATCTATGACTGTGCTTATGAGTGATCAACCCAAAAGTGAAACACTTAGATTAGAGAGCGTATGAGTGTTTTTGTTCCCCATTTTGTGAGGTGTTCGGCTTTGATGTTTCTATCATAGGTACTTTTTCAACTCATACCTTCCAAGCTAACTTGTGAGTTATCTTTTTAAGAATAATTCTAATAAGGTCTACTTGAGAGCAAGTAGAGTTTAAGTGGGAGGATATTTGATAACATCAAATAGTCTTGATATTTTAGTGTCAATTTCCCCTAATAATGCTTATAATGTATATAGTTTTGCATGAGTATATACTCTTATCACTTATTATTTCATTTCAGGGTATAAATGAGCATTGGAACGAAGAAACGCAGATTTGGAAAGAAGACTAACGAAGTTACACTTGAACTTGCTGACCAGAGGAAAGTTACGGCATAAGTATCACGTTCAACTTACGCCGTAACTAAAGATATCACTAGAAGACTAAAGTCAACGCAGCTCAAAGTTACGGCGTAACTCCATCGTCTAGGTTACGCCGTAGAAATCCCAAGACTTAGCCAAATTCAGTGATCATGAAGGTTGCGCCGTAACTTTAGCAAATGGGTTACGGCGTAGAAATAGACAAAAATGTTAACGAGAGTTCTGCGGCGTAACTCTATCAATGAGGTTACGCCGCAACAATTATCAATACTTGGAATCGTTCAGTTATAAGGAGGTTACGACGTAACTCTTTACTTAAGGTTACGCCGTAACTCAGTCGAGGCTATAAATACAAGCCCTGATTCTGCGTTTTATCATCGTTCACTTCATACATCAGCAAGGGGACGAATTAGGGTTTATTGAAGGACGAAATTCAACAGTTCTAAACCACTTTACAAGGGAGAAATCATTCTGTTTCATTCATAGTTTTAGCATCACATCAAGTATTTGTATCGAATCCAATGTTTACTTCATATTTGATTATGGACATTGAATTTTCTGCACTATTTAATATAAGAGGCTAAACACCTTATGTGTTAGCATAGTTATGAATTTATCAATCCCTTGATCTATGTTTCTCATTTATTTATCACTTTATGTAGATATCTTTCTAGCCTATCGTTATTCCCCGTGTTTTGGTAGCATTGAAACTAGTGTAGTACCTCATTTGCTAGTTAGTACATGACCATTAGAACACTAGCCGATAGGTTGCTTAAGGTGTGACCATCATCCTTGTGTAGGACTTGACCATAGGACTACCTACGCTAGTTGAATTGCTTAAAGAGTGTGGGATAACCTTACGTGGACCAAACGAGGGTTTAGTGTTAAATTTACTAAGATAGGTCTAGAAGATAGTTGGTGCGTAATGACTAAGACTAAACTTTCGGCCACCGTGACCATCGGGGTTGGGGTCTATGGATTATGACCATTTGTGCCTAATGACTTAGAACCACTACATAAGACGAGAATAGGAACTTTACATGGGAAATACATCATTGCATGATAATAGTAGTAACTAGGCTAGCACATTCTTCTCCCACTGATTAAATCCATTTCACTTTCGTTTATTAAAGTAGTTAATTTAATCAAACAACACAAAAATCATTTTAGTGACAATTAAGACTTAAATTAGACTCCGCCTATAGCTATTGGGACGACCTCGGTTTTACCAATTTATAGACTACTCACGACCGGGTACACTGCTCGTTAGTGCTCACGTAGATCATAGATAAACGAGACTTTATAAATTTAAAACGTGGTAAAGAAATAAAGCATCAAATTTCTTGTTTCTTAAAATAAATTTATGGTACAAAACGTTTCTAAAGTTGAACTTGAACATGACTTTGGATTTGGCACAAAATCCATATCATTTGGTTGCAGAAAGTTGAACTTGAACATGACTTTGGATTTGGCACAAAATCCATATCATTTGATTGGAACGTACATTACTGCTAACCAGATTATTGGTATGGTGATTCAAAAGCATGTGGGTTGAACCTTGTTTTTAGCCTGGCGTTGTTGAAAGAAAAAAAGCACATCTTATAATCAAACTTTAAAGTTGGGTACACATAGATGATATTTCAATGAATGTTAAACAGCCTACGGACAGAGTTTTCCGTGTTTAGTTTATTTTGAAATACTAGTTTTTGGCTCAGATAAATGCATTTAACGAGAGTATTTTCGTAACCGCTTCATTTCAAATATTTACCTATTTAAATTTGAACCTCAACACTTTGCGAGAATATTAAAATGACTCATGACTGTGCCACCTTTGACGGTGCCATAGTGGTTAAACGTAATGTCTAATTATCACCAAATTGTGTGATACACATACATCTTCATTTGTTTTCTCTCGTGATGATTTTGTGGCTAAGAAGCAAAACTAAACATCTCTTGTGGAGAGACAAAACCCGACAACAATTATATGGTTTAGCTTGATTCAACATCAACCGAACAGAATTAATTGTTTTGACCCAACCATGTTTCAACATTTTGACTAAACAAAGGTCCATTTTGTAACAATTACTCCCTCTGTCTCATATTAAGTGTCCACTTTCTAAATGCACAAAGTTTTAGGAAATTTCACTAACTACACTTTTCACCAATCAAATATCACTATTACCCACTAAAGTCTCTTCTCATTAGTTGAAAATATTCCCTGAATATTTAACTTGGGATATCTCAAGATTTCATTATGGACACTTAATATGTGACGGAGGTAGTAAAATTATAAGGATCTTTAATGTTACACATGTTTATGTTTTTGACTCAGTCTAGCCGACACAAACGACATA
Organism: Artemisia tridentata subsp. tridentata; assembly: GCA_021014915.2. NCBI lineage: Eukaryota > Viridiplantae > Streptophyta > Magnoliopsida > Asterales > Asteraceae > Artemisia > Artemisia tridentata. The sequence continues at coordinate 245,385,742 of CP139503.1, forward strand.
TACGGTCTAACGACGGTATCATCGCCGTTAATTAACTATTAGTGGACCCCACCACATGCCGTATGAGTATTTTATAACCACGAGTTTTAGGGCCCTAAGACCACGTGTCACGGTGTAACTGTTGGATGAGTGTGATCTAACGGTTGAATAAATTTGTGATGATGATTAATGGGACATGTGGAAGCCCACTTGTGCTGTTTTGCACTATTAAAACTATTTTTGTCGTGATTTGGACACGTGGCGGTGATATTATCCACGAAATTTGAGAAGTAATGTCAGCCTAGCAAATTGAAAATTGTTCACGTGGCGTGGCTTTCTTTCTTTATATGGATAATATTAGACGGGTTAGTTTAAGGTTGGGTTATAATGGGTAGGGAGGGTGTGTTGACTTTACTGTTGTCGTCGTTTGTACTGTCTGCTTTATCGGATTGTACATTTTATCAAAAATATGTGAGACCCATGGGTAGGGAAAATTCTTAGGGTGGTGGCAACCATATCTCTCAAAAAAACTCATACCTCCCAACCCACCAATAATATCATTCCACCTCACTCACACTTTTTTCATACCTCTCAACCCTTTTTTAGTGGCAATGGTCATTTTTTCATACCTCCCAACCCTTTTTTGTTTTTTACCTCCAACGTTCACTAGAATTAAATGGCTAACATTCAAACCGCGGAAGTGATTTTCACCGCTAGACCAAACCTCCGAAGCAAACCTATGAGGTGGCGGCGGTGTTCCCCGAAGGTTTGGGCGGCCAAACCGCTCCCATTGCCACCACCCTTATAACACCTCCTATAGATAAATAAACGCCATCAATCATGACCTCAAATTTCCAGATTTTCAAAACATAATAATTACCATTTTCGTTCAAAAAAAAAAAAAGATCATTACCATTTTTGTCTTTAAGCATTACTATAATTTTATCTTGATTTTGATAATAAACCACTTAAGGTACGTTTGATGAAACGAACTTGAGTTGTAGTTGCGGTTAAGTTTGAACTAGAGTTGTACCTTATATATTTATAAAATGATTTAAGATCATTTGAGGACCAAACTTTTTTTACATACCAAGGGACTAATCTCCACCCTCCATCTTTATTTGATCTAATGGATGAGATTAATCCCAACAATTTAAAAAACCCACTTTCATCCTTTTTTTTCAAATATTAATATCTTTCAAACCGTTAATCGTTAAGCGAAAAAAAATATGCCGTTACGACGAGCATTTAATTATCTTTCTATAGATAGGCAATTTGATATATTTTCGACAATTTTTTTTTTTCATTTTTTTCACGTTTTTTTTCGTAGCCGAAAAAATCATATATGATATTACATATCATATATGATATATATGATATATCATATATGATATTACATATAATATCATATATGATATTATATGATATTATATGTAATATCATATATGATATATCATATATATCATATATGATATGTAATATCATATATGATATATCATATATGATTTTTTCGGCCACGAAAAAAAACGTGAAAAAAAAGAATTTTTTTTTTTTGTCGAAAGTATATCAAAATGCCCGTCTATAGAAAGATAATTAAATGCTTGTCGCGATGGTGTAATTATTTTCGCTTAACGATTAACGGTTTAAGAGATATTTAAATTATAAAAAATGGGTGAAATATTAAATGCTTTTAATCTCAACCATTGATTTCTTTTTAGATGGATGGTGGGGATGAGTCCCTTGGTATGTGAGGAATGTTTGGTTTCTAAAATAACTCGACTCTTATAAAATTGTTTGGTAAATTAGTTGTAGTTAAAGTTTATTAATATAAAATCGCATAAAATACATCAAGTTAAATTCAATTCTAATTATAGTTTTTGCTTGATAATCCGTTATATTTTACAAGTTATTTAAGTAATTTAACTAACTATAAGCCCTCATAAACTTGTTTTAATTGGTTTAGGCTTATACAGACTTATAACTTATAAAAGTTTTCATAAGTTTGTGTGACATTGCCAGAGGGGCTTATAGGGGTTTAGGCTTTTAAAATAACTCGGTTTATAAAATAAGTCTCGTTTGTCATGCGGGCTTATGAAAAGACTTATAAGTACTAAGTCTCTATAAGGCTCAGCCCCATAAAAGGGGCTAAAAACTTTAGACCATGACTTTTGAGCAATAAATTACTTATTTATGCACAAAAATATCTAAACATACATAAAAACTCATTTAATTACGTCTTTTTTGGTAATTCTGCAATAATAAGCCTAAGATTCAGCTAATTTGTCAAACAAGTTTACCAAAATACAAATTTCAATTACGGCTTATAATATAAGTTCTAGCCTCAACCCCTTGCGTCAAAAATACCCAAAATTTATTTTATAAGCTACCTTGTTTTAGCAGCTCAAGCCTCTAGAAACCCTTAAAAGCCCCATCCCAAACACAACGTTATTCGTGACGTGGCTCCTAAACTAGGCCTATCGTTCTTTATATTTTGTAGATATTGTTTTAACGATTTTGCTCCTCTAACCACACTTGAGCGCTAGATTTAACTTAGAGTAAATTACAAAGATGGTCCTTGTGGTTGGCGTTGACTTTCACATATGGTCCCTTGACTTTTTTTTTTGCACTTCCGGTCCCTAACTCAGAAACTACTAACACAGATGGTCCCTTGACCAAACGTCCGTCAAGTTTGACCGTTAAAGCCCCTCATGTGACTTGCACATGAGGGTATTATGGTCATTTTAATGTCCCACAGGGACCATATCTGAAAACCACCATCACCACCCCATTTTCCAGATTTAACAAACCACCATCACCACCACACCACCATCAAATCGCCACCAACAAACCACCATCCCTTGACCATATCTGACCTTGTGACCTTTCTTAGTAATCCATGCGGTACTATCTTCATTGTACATATGGTACCTGTTTATATTAAAGAGATAAAAGGCTCAAAAAAGGCACGGTGAAAAGTCAAACAAAAAGACAGCACCAAAGCAGACTTACAATTGCTCTCAAAAGATTGGCTGCATTGATTTTTAGATCCATGTTGGAGCTCACAACCATTTCCCATATGATATTGAAAACCAGATTATGGTGTTCTTCAAACAAACTGCACAACGATGGCACAATGTGATCATGAAATCGCAACCAAATTATAAACTTTATGACAAAATTAATCAAAGAAACACGAACCATAAGAAACGGACAGAGTTGTAAAAATCAGCACAATGCATTGTTGACTGACCCTCTTGTTCAGCACTTTGAACCAAGAGATTCCTCAAGTATTCTGTTAACACTTCATGCTTGCTAGAGGAGCCAAAGACACCTGCTAACAAAACTGGTAGGACACACAGCGTAGCTATTCTCTCATTTACAACAATTTTTGGTCTTAGAGCTGAAAAGGTGGGGGAAATTATTTATAGATTAGTTAAGGATATATGTAGACTAGCATATATAAGACTAAAACCAATGAAACTTTCTACCTTTAACTTTTGACTGGGCTGCTGAAGGGAAGCATGACAAATTAGCGTCATCACCAACCGCCACCAAAAACACGGGCACCATAATACGCGTCAGATATTCATCCCCAAAACGTTTAGAAACTCCTGTTACAAAAACTATCTTCCTTTTGAGATCCGGTTTTTGGTGGAAGTTAAAGAGACACGATCTGAATTTGTGAAAACAATCCGGTTACAAAATACGGTTACAAAAACTATCTTACACTTGAGATCCGGTTAACTTTCACAAAACACGGGCACCAAAAACTGAGATTTTGTGAAAGTTAGTTACACTTGAGATCCGGTTTCTCAAACTATCTTCCTTTTGAGGTAAAAGAGACACGATCTGAATCAAACTCGGAAAACATTCATCATGAAGCCATTCAAAAGTAGGCCAATCCGCATTACCCCTGTTACAAAAATGTAAACAAGTGTTTAAAAACAGCGTCTTCACAAGTATCTAAGTTTCAAGCAAAATGGAACTCACTCTGAATATTTTTCAAGCAACGACATTGGAAAAGATTTTCCTACAGGATCTGAAAGAGATGGATATGGACAAGTCTCAATAGTTATCTGGTGTACGGATGGAAGTAATTCCAACAGTAACCGCAGTAAAACATCAACAGTCCATATAGCTGGTAATGGGTTTTGTTTAATTTTTTGTGTCGTGGTAGCAAGATCTATACTGTTTTATTTTCTTGATCGATTTGATGTGGGAATTGGGTTTTGTTTCTGGATTTGAGCTCAAGAGTTTATCACTCTTGGAGATGAGATGAAAAGTAATAGTGAAGGTAGGTGTGGGGCAAGAATTTGGGAAAGACATATAGAGAGAGATGCTACAGTGAATGGACAAAAATACCCTCACAATTAGCCAACTTAACGCCTTGACCAAACAGACGTTTGGTCAAGGGACCATCTGTGTTAGTAGTTTCTGAGTTAGGGACCGGGAGTGCAAAAAAAAAAGTCAAGGGACCATATGTGAAAGTCAACGCCAACCACAAGGACCATCTTTGTAATTTACTCTTTAACTTATTTAGTATTTCAATTGAAAATATTAGGGATAATTACCCGAAAATTTATTTAAATTGACATTTTTTCGTCTGTTTTGTACCCAACTTTTAGTTTTGTTATTAAATACTCAAGGTAGTGAATTCCGATTTTTGTATGTATTTTGTTCATGTGCAAATCACCATTTTATCCTCCGTTATTAATAGGTTGGTTAAAAACGTAAGGCTAACATGATCACAAATACACACAATATTTGAAATTATTCAAAAGTTTACTACACCCTCAAACACATATGTTTTATATCAGACTGCCACTCGCGCTATACAATATACTGGGTTTTCGAAAATAATGCTAAGTTATTCTGAGTATATGCTATTGTGAAATGAACGAGTATGTTACGATATATTCGGGCACGCGAAATATTACGAAGTAGTTGCATTATACTGTGAGACGAACAAATATATGACTAGACTCTCGAAATATTACAAAGTATATAATAAGGAAATGAGACAAAACAAAAAGTATATAACTTTAATACCAAAACAGTATAAAAGGAAGTAAATACATGCAAGTTGCGGTAATAAAATATGCAGTATGTATGTAATGAAGGATAAAGTGTTTCGTATCTCTTATTCATCACCGAATCAAACATATATAGTTTACAATCCCTAACAAATCATACTTTTGCTTTAGCCCATACAAATACTAAATGGGCCTATAATTCATACGACTAACACTCCCCCGCAGTTTGAGCGGGAGGACACCGGACGCTCAAACAGGAACGAAATTCCTCAAATAAAGCGGAAGGTAAGCCTTTGGTGAAAATGTCCGCATACTGATAACGTGAGGGAACATGAAGAAATCTAACTTGACCCGCAGCAACCAAATCCCGAACGAAGTGAATATCAATCTCTATGTGCATCGTACGTTGATGCTGAACCGGATTAGAAGACAAACAGACAGCACTGACATTGTCATAGTAAACAAGCGTGACAGAAGATAAAGGAGTATGCAGCTCACGTAGTAAATTCCTTAACCAACATGTTTCAGCAACCGCATTAGCAAAACCGCGATACTCAGCCTCGGCACTAGACCGAGAAAGCGTAGGTTGACGCATCGAGGACCATGATAGCAAATTGTTGCCAAGGAAAACACAATAACCAGAAGTGGAGCGCCGAGTAGTTGGGCAACCCGCCCAATCCGCATCCGAGTAAGCAACCAAAAAAGTAGCAGAAGATGAAAACAACTGTAATCCGTAGTTCAAAGTACCCCGAACATACCTCAGAATCCGCTTGAGGGCCGAAAAATGAGGCTCTCTAGGATCATGCATATATAGACACACTTGTTGGACAGCATAAGAAATATCAGGGCGAGTGAATGTAAGATACTGCAATGAACCCGCAAAAATCCTATATGATGTTGGATCAGAAACCGGTTCCCCATCATCTCCCAATTTGGACTCAGTATCAACCGGAGTCCTACTGGGGTTACAACTAACCATATGAGCCCTCTCAAGTGTAACAATTCGCATTTTCAGGATTTCTATCCATTCTCGAATTTTTACTATTCACTTTTACTATTTATTTTTACTATTCACTTTCACTATTCACTCTCGAAAAATTTATTTCATGTCCTCGTAAGTTAAAATATTTCCTGCGCATAACGAAAACCAACTGCGACAATTTTCCTAGCATCAGATTAATTATTAGTACACTCACAATCAATTAGAGAATTTTTGATAATTAAGTTAAAACGTCACTAAATAGACATTGTGTCTTACAAAACAAAAATTGCGTTTTAAGCACTTTTACTTATCCGCAACCTTAGCCTATACCTGCACCATGTTTTCTAAGACATTTAGAAGCTTTTATATTATTGGAAAATTCAACATATTTTCCCCCTCCTTTGACCATAAAAATCATTCCTTGATTTTTAACACTTACGGTTTTAGGTCTAAAGGACATTTAACACCAACCGACACTAGACTGAGCCTAGTCTAGACATTATAGGCCATTTTAATTCATTATTATCATATTAGAAAAGTTACATTTTATTTTTCTCAGTTTTACGCAACTTTCGTACGTTTTACGTTTAACGCGTTTTAAACCTACGTTTCCAGCGTTATCAGCGTTTTCGCGACCCATTAAACTTATCACTCATTTTTATAAGATAATAATGAGTATATTGACAATTTTAATCATTCCTACAAGTTTCGTATTTTTACGATACCCGGTTTTACGTTTCGTGACTTAACGACTTACAGTTAGCGATTACCGGGACAAAACTGACTCCGTAAAAGCAAGATAACATCAAAACTCATACCTAGTCATCCTAGATAGACCATGAACGAAATATTAGTGATTCACCAAGCCTTGGTGGCTTGGTGATAAGTCTTGAATTTATTAGATACATGCATGTGTCATAACTTAATAACTAAGTTTTACTTAGTCTTGCAACACATGTAAAGACTTAGCTAGCAAGAATGGGGAGTCACCACTCTTGTAACCTCCTCAACTCACTATAAAAACCCCCTCCTCCCCCTTTGTTGCTGCCCAAACACAACACACAAACACCTTCCATTAGCTAGTTTTCCTTTCAAGTATTTCTAAGAAGTTGAAGTGCTATATCGATTCCAAAACTCTTGTTAAGTTTTTATTGATCCAAAGCCCTAGTTCTTCTTCCTTTTGGTGATCTTCCATCCACACAAGAAGAGTTCTAGTAGAAGTCTTCAAGTGCTTTTCCAAGTAATCAAAGAAGTAGGAACTAGTTCTTGATGAATCAAAGTCCTAATCTTGTTCTTATTTTCCTTTCATTAGAAAGCCAAAAGTTGTAAGAAACCTAACACACTTTCTTGCTCAATATCATTTTCATGCTTATTATGCTTTATTTATACTATATATGGTCTTTGTGTTATGTTCATAATGTACAAAAACATTTAAAACAAGTTAAGGTATGTTAAGTAAACAAGAAAACTAGTGACATATATTGAGAAATACGACCAAAATAGTATAACCATGATATGATACACTTACCTACTGTTATAGAGGACTTAAAAAGGAAAACATAGCAATTTGAATCATCGAAAACGAGTACACGAGTCAAAAGTTATGAGACTCATCCTTGGCCTTAGCCATGGCTGTGGTCTCGGCCTAAGGCCATTAGACTTCATGGTTTTATTTGATTGTGACGAAAAATATAGTTGTTAAGCTTAATAAGGGGCTGCTGTAATTTCAAAAAAATATCTCATTCGTTATGCGTTTTCAGGACTTGTGCTCTAAAGCTTTTTTGAAGAAAATGTCATTCCGGACAACTTTCGTGTTTTAACTTTTTGATGAAACGGAACAGAAGTGCCTCGTTTTGCGTGTTTTAGGTTCTGTTACAAAATGCTAATTTCCAGTTTTGCCGTTTTGGTTTCGCTAACTTCAGCCATGACCAAAGCCACGGCAAGGCCACGGCTAAGACCTTAAGGCTTTCTAAACCGAAAACATTAACTAGAGTTTTAGTTATAACATAACCAACCAATTTGGATCTACTCCATCAATAGACCATGAAACGTTACAAGTAATATCACATCCATTCTAGGCTTCATAAACTTATAAAGATAACAATCTTCATTCGAATACTATATTTTAAAGATCAAAAACTTATATTTTCTATCGAATACTACAACACTAGGGAGCTTTATGTGAGGGGTTTCATTTGGGTAAACGGATCGACGAGTTGCTGGATTTACGAATTAAAGTGTCCTAGCTCCTCGAACGTTTGCTACATGACATCTGAATCATGATGGCCCGAACGGTAGTACGAGATATACAAACTATACATGTTTCATAAACCATCTTTATACAACGACCTACACAACATACTAAGTACTACATCATGAACAATATGCAAGACATATATAGGCTCGTCTTTGTATTCTTAGACATTATTCCAAACCTAAGTCGCAACGTTCTATTGTAGGTTGCACTTAGAGGTTTCCCGGCTTATCCATCGAACTCATTAAAGCACTAGAACACCATCCAACTCACGGTGAGTTCATGGCCCCTATTTTCAATTATTTTGTACTATCTTTGGGGGAGATACATGCTCAACTACTTTTAATTTCAATCACGATTATTTGCAACTATATGTTTATCTGAATTGAATGTTTATTCACACTATGTAACAGTGATTGCCATACCTAGAGTTTCTTTATCATAGACTATTAAGCACTATGCGTAGTGAGCACGAATACTATGGTTAGATCTATCAGGATTAATGTATCCATTAAGTTGACTCAGTTAGAGCAAACAAACATACCATCCCTTGTGTTGACCCGGGTAGGGCAAACAAAACAATGTTCAACGCTTTAGGTGTATAACAACGTAACCCATATACAGAACTCATTGCGGACCCAAGTAGCAATATGCATGGGCAGCCGTTATTGAGGACCCAAGTAGCAATATGCATGGGCAGCCGTACAGAACTCATTGCAGACCCAAGTAGCAATATGCATGGGCAGCCGTTATTGCGGACCCAAGTAGCAATATGCATGGGCAGCCGTACAGAACTCATTGCGGACCCAAGTATCAAATACTTGGGCAGCCGTACAATTCAAACATGACTTGGTCCAACAACATATTCAAACAGGACTTGGTCCAATTAAGAGTAACAGAAACACTACCTACATGTGATATTGTATTTAGTACAATAGTCATACACTTGGAATCCTAGAAACCTTCATTTAGCATTTATTTATACTAGTATCGCTGATTTGTATAAGGTTTTCACATTATTTCCTACAAACTCTATGAACTCACCAACATTTGTGTTGACACTTTAGCATGTTTATCTCAGGTCCATAATGATCGAGGCTGGCACGGAGGAGCACGGATATTCAAGAGGGCTATAAATTTTATTTTCATTCGAAAACTCATTTGATGTATTTTGTAAACATGGAACCATCTGGGACCTCATTTTGTAAACTCTGATATTTATATAATTCGAATGATAAATCTTTTAAAACGACTCCATTAGAGTTCGTTTTCTATTGTTATGACTGTTGTGCCATGAAGTAACACCTAGTTTGAATTCCGCTGCGTATCACGAGATTGGGGGTGTTACATCAAGTATCTCCTTAGCATACTTTCGCTGAGACAAAAACATCCCTGAAGAGTCACGTGAAACAGAAATGCCAAAAAAATAATTAAGAGAACCCAAATCTGTCGTAGAAAACTCCCTGTGTAGAGAAGCAATAACCCGCTGTAACAGACTCTCAGAAGAAGCTGTGAAAACAATATCATCAACATAAAGTAATAAATAAGCAGTATCAGTCCCCTGTTTATAAGTAAATAAAGAGGAGTCACAACGACTATGAGCAAATCCAGCCCGAAGCATAAAAGCAGCAAAACGCTGAAACCAAGCCCTAGGCGCCTGCTTGAGACCATAAAGAGATCGTAGTAATAAACAAACATAATCTGGATGTGCAGAGTCCCGAAAACCAGGAGGCTGATGCATGTAAACAGTCTCAGCTAAATCACCATGCAAAAGGCATTCTTGACATCAAGCTGATGAACCGGCAAATGTCTACTTAGCAAACTAAGAAGCGTCCGAATAGTAACAGACTAACAGGTTTAACCACAGGGCTAAAAGTTTCATCAACATCAACACCCTCTATCTGTGTACTACTATTCGTCACAAGACGAGCTTTATAACGACTAAAAGTACCATCCGCCAAGTACTTATGACGAAATAACCACATACAACGTACTATGTTGGCATCCGTAGGTCTAGGCACAAGAATCCAAGTTTTGTTTTTAATAAGTGCATCATATTCATCACACATAGCATTTTGCCAATTAGAATCATTAAACACTTCATTATAAGATTTGGGTAACGGGGAGACCAAACACACATGATAAGTAAAACGCTGAGTAGGACGATTAGTTCTGACACGAAAACATGTGACCATGGGATGAATCGAAACCAGGTTTGGGTTAACAGTTGAAGTTGGTGGATCTTGGGAAACGGAAACAGGGGTGGGATGTTGGTTAGATGGGCTAGTGACATGTGTGGGAAGTGGGGTGGTAATATGAGGCGCAGTTGGGGAAGATGGACCGTGTGTAGGAGAATTATGCTCATCAGTGTGGATAGTAGGAGCAGGCGTATTAGGTTGAGGTTGAGGTGAAGCAGTAGTAGATGTAGGTGACTGTTTGATTATATTGGAGATTAAATTTGAGGTGTTGTCCAAAAAATCATACGAGGGACTAACATTGGGTGTCGTGGAACCAAACGAAAAAACTGTTTCATCAAAAGTAACATGTCGTGAAATGATTATTTTATTGGTGTTGAGGTCCAGACAACGGTAGCCACGATGATTAGTAGTGTGGCCCAAAAAGATGGAAGGTGTAGCACGGGCTCCAAGTTGATGAGGGTAACAAAGACACCTAAAAATACGTAAAAGACTATAAGTTGGTGTAGTGCTAGTAAGGTTGGTGTATGCGACTTCATTGTCAATGGCACGTGATGGCAATATATTCAATAGGTAAATGGCCATGTTGAGAGCTTCAACCCAATAGTTAGGAGGGAGATTGAGAGGAATTCGACACACGGTTAAGGTGGTTAAACCTTGTATACTTTGTGTGTAATGATATATTGAGTTTATATGATTAAGTACGCGGAATTTACTTAATCACACTTAGAAGGTTATGTATGTTATGGAAATGGAAGAATTATGTTTGTTACTTAACAATGAAAAAAGAAAGTTTATCACCAAACGATTAAATATTATTCAAAATAATATGAGTGATCTTGTGTTTATCACTAGGGTTACAAAGACCTTGAATCTTATGTTTCTAGATTTTTGATATATGTTTTTGTTTGTTCTATGTCTTAACAGATATGAGTTTGTAATTGTGCACGTACATAATCACTAATCTAAGATCTCTTTTATAGTCCAAGAGATCTCTTACAATATTGCTTTATGTTTAATCAACACTTGTTCTTACAAAAGATCAAGTCGAGCTAGCGTATGGAAGTTTATATCTCTCAAGTTGTTCAAATGAATTAATGCAAGCACATGCATCAACTTGTTGACTGAGAATATATCTAGATATTATTTTTGCATAAGAGTGACTCATACAAAATAATATCTTCTTCGATCTTATCCTTGTAGCAGCTCTATGACTCACTGATCAGCAGTATCATTCTCTACTAGCAGTACCTTCTACTTGAACTAGCAGTACCTTCTTGTTCTAGCAGTACCTTGATGTACTAGCAGTACCTTGATCATGAACCAGCAGTACCTTTTTGTTAAAGTATTTTCTCATAATCTAACTTCAGAATATTTAATTCCCAACAATCCTCCCCTAAACATGTGAATCATTTCAAACATGTTTTCTGAATTAAATGAGGACTTGAGAAGATCTTTCAAACACTTCATGAATCTGAACTATTCTTCTTATTCTGAACTGATCTGCTTTGTTCTTCTTTGACTTCAGCAATATCAAAAACATTGAACCAAAAGATGGTGCAATTTCCTTGGATGGAGGAATTGTAAGAGGCAATGATTTCAACAAGTGAAATCATCTATCAGCATGCCTTTGCAAGTGATAAACAAACATAATGAACTGAATTGAAACTTTCCTTCGTTTGATCTAGATAGAACTTTCTCCTTTAGGAATGTTTCATCCCTTCTGAATATATGATCTATTCTTATCATTTTCAACCTCTATGTCATCATCTTGTATGCTTTTATCTTCTCCTTTCTTTTATTGGATTATTCTTCCTTTACTGGGCAATTATTTCCTTCCCTAAGATTGTAACCTTCCCTGAAGCAAATAACTTTTGTTTCCTCCCCTTGTTTGGAAGATCTCACTATGTACCTTTGACTGATCTATCAATGTGAACTTGTTGTCAGACAATTTTGTACATGAAGCCATCAATTCCTTAAAAGTTTAAGTTGATGTCCTCATCACTTCTAGGTGTGTTAACTCCTATGAGAGGTGAATCAGTGGACATTTTGATTCATGGTCCATCTATGGATGGTTTTTTGTGAATCTCTTGAAAAACCTTGTTTAAGAAATTATTTGACTTAGCAGTATGTTCATGATTTTAGAATTGAAAAATCATACTGCTTCCAACCATTTTGAAAGGATTAAGTGTGTAACAGACACCTAATCAAAATTTCGGTTTAAAGCAACCTCTGGTTGTGTGAGAACCAATGTTTTTCAGTTATAAATAACTGCCTGTGTAAAGATAAATCTATTCAAAAGATTTTCTTGACAGGGTTTCCAGCTCATAGCAATTGTTGCCTCTAACACAAGTGTTAGATTCACTTTTACTAGCTGTTCTTTCTATCAGATGTCCTTAGACTTGCTCATTATACTTGAAAGTATAAAATGATAGAAAGTGAGTTGCATCAGTTACTATCTGATCAACTAAGTCATCAATTCAATGTGAAATATCATAACTAGGTTTCAAGAAAGAAGTTTTAAGGAGTTTAAATTCCTAAACTCAGTCCATCATAAACCTACTATGTTAGCAATTGGATAAGCATTCTGCTGCTCCCATTTCACTTGAAATCTCCTTTGTGTTCACATATTCATACCTGAAATAGTTAGTCTAAAACCAAAAGAACAAAGTCGAAGTACTTGTCTTGCATTAGAATAAGCATAGAACCAACTGTATGAATAACACAATTTACATTTTTGATATATTAGCAGTACCTTATAAATCCAGCAGTACCAACAAAAATTTATGTACATAAACACATCATTTGAAAATTTTAAAGATTAAGCATTCCAATACTTGCTACTAAGTACTCAAATCTTCCAACATCAAAAGCTTTTGTAAGTAGATCTGCAAAATTATATTCTGAAGCAATTTTTATAACTTGAATTAATCTTTTCTCATTGCAATCTCTAATAAAGTGATGTCTAATTTCAATGTGTTTTGTTTTAGAATGTTGCACTGGATTTTTAATAATACAAATTGTACTACTATTATCAATATGAATAACAGTGTTTAAGAAATTGTACCCATAGTCAAGAAGTTGGTTTTAAAGCCATAAGACTTGAGCACAGCAACTTGCAGCAGCTATATATTCAGCTTCAGTTGTTGAATTTGCCACACTTGTTTGCTTCTTACACTGCCATGGGACAAGTCTACATCCAAGGAATTGACATCCTCCAGTTGTTGACTTTTTGTCCAGGCTAGCACCAGCATAATCACTATCCGAAAATGCTACTAAGTCAAAAGGAGAGTCTCTAGAATACCATATACCCAACCTTGGTTGTCCTTTAAGATATCTAAAAATTCTTTTGACTGCAGTTAAATGAGAAACCTTTGGAGTAACTTGAAATCTTGCACAAACACAAACAGGGAACATGATGTCAGGTCTAGATGATGTAAGATACATCAAAGAGCCTATCATAGATCTGTAAGTGTGTACATCTACATTCTCTCCATCTTCATCTTTCAAAAGGTGTTTCTCTGAGTCCATTGGTGTGCTTGCCATTTTTGAATCAGCAAATTGAAACTTTCTAAGAATTTCTGCAACATATTTATCTTGAGAGATAAAAATGCCTTCAGATGATTGTTTAATTTGCAAACCCAAAAAGAATGGGAGTTCTCCCATAGAACTCATCTGAAACTTATCATGCATAAGCTTCTCGAACTCTAAACACATTTCCTTCCTTGTAGATCCAAAGATAATGTCATCCACATACACCTGCACTAACAAAAGATCCTTCTTGTGTTGTTTGATGAAAAGTGTCTGATCAATCTTTCCTCTTTGAAATCCAATTTCTAATAAATAGGAAGCAAGTGATGCATACCAAGCTCTTGGTGCCTGATGTAGGCCATATAGAGCTTTCATTACTCTGTACACTTTGTTTGGATGGTCAGGGTCAATGAAGCCAGGAGGTTGTGAAACATACACCTCTTCTCCAATTGTACCATATAAAAATGCACTCTTGACATCCATTTGGTAGACTGTGAAGCCTAAAAATGAAGCATAAGCTAGAAACAGCCTAATTGCCTCAATCCTTGCTACTGGAGCATAAACTTCATCATAATCTATCCCTTCTTCTTGTGTGTACCCTTGGGCTACTAATCTAGCCTTATTTCTAATAACTATCCCTCTTTCATCCCTTTTGTTCTTAAAAACCCATCTAGTGCCAATCACCTTTTCATTCCTAGGTAAATCAACTAGCACCCAAACCTTTTGAATCTTGAACTGAAGAAGCTCTTCTTGCATAGCCTCTACCCAGCTTGAATCATCCAGGGCTGTAAGAATGTTCTTTGGTTCCTTTTGAGAGAGAAAACGTACAAACAAACAAGAGTTTGAAACCTCATGTTGTTTTGAAGCATAAAGAGCATCAAGAATCCCTTGTTGGTCTGAAGAGACCAGTTGTCTTCTTGTCTTCACACCAGATTGTACATCTCCAATCACATTATCCAGGGAGTGAACTTTGTGAATCCTTGTGTGTGGTGTAGAAGGAACTTGATAAGATGGTGGAATATTACCCAAATCCACTTCATCTTCTTGGAACTCTGCTTCTCTTGAAGTTGAAGGATCAGCAGTATCTTCAAATGAACTAGCCGTACCTCCAAATGTACTAACAGTACCTTTATAGATACTAGCAGTACCTTGCTCTGTGTCAGCAGTACTATCAATATTTGAAATATTGAGTTGTTCCTTTGTTCCATCATCCTTGTTGTCATCTTCAACATCTCCTTTAGCTTTACTAGAAGAAGATACATCATTTGTTGAAGTTGATTCCACACTTGCACTTGACCATATTGGCATTGTGCCATCATGTTGATCTTTTTCTAACTCTGCCTCATTTGTTGCTTGTGAACCTGAAAAATCATTAGTTTCTGCAACAAAAGGTATATAATTCATAGAATTTGTTAGATATTCAAGATCAAATATCCATTTTGGTCCTTGGCCTACTACATTGGATTTGTTTTCCAGAAACTCCACATGTAGTTCTTCTTGTACTTTCTCAGTTCTTAAGTTGTAAACTCTAAAAGCTTTGCTAGCAAGAGAATATCCAACTAAGAAACCTTCATCTGCTTTACCATCAAATTTTCCTAAATGGTCTAAGGTATTGAGAATTGTCACATGACATCCAAAAGGTCTAAGAAATCCTATCGCAGGAGTTCTACCATTAAAGAGTTCATATGATGTCTTATTGTGAGGCTGCACAACTAAAACTCTATTTTGAACATAGCAAGCAGTGTTGATTGCCTCTGCCCAAAAGATTAAGGTAGCTTAGAATCAGCTAACATTGTTCTAGCAGCTTCAATTAGTGTTCTATTCTTTCTTTCAGCCACTCCATTCTGTTGAGGAGTTCTAGCAACACTATATTCTCTCCTAATACCGTTTTCTTTGCAGAAATCATCCATAACTCTATTTTTGAATTCTGTCCCATTATCACACCTAATGACTTTTACTTTCTTGCTTACTAGGTTTTCTATTTCTGTTATGAAAGTCTTAAGAGTGCTTGATGTTTCATCCTTAGACACTAAAAAGAAAACCCATGTAAATCTGCTATAGTCATCAGTTATAACAAGACAATATTTCTTATGTTGCATACTCCTTACTGAAACAGGTCCAAATAAGTCCATATGAAGCATAAACAATGACTGATTGATAGAGTTAAAAATCTTGGGCTTACAAGTGGCTTTGTGTTGTTTGCCTTTTAGACAAGCAATGCATGTTTGATCATTTTCGAATCTTTTGTGAGGTAAACCTCTTACCAAACCATTCTTAACAATTTTATTTATGGTTTTGAAATTAATATGACCAAGCCTTCTATGCCATAACATTGATTCATCCAATGTGGCTTTTGAAACAAGACAAGTTAAATCCTTTTTAGGAATAATGTTCTTCATATCAACACTATACATATTGGCCTTTCTAGGAATTCTAAGAAGCACTTAACTTTCATCAGGCATCTTAAAATCCTTAGATAGAACAAGACATTCAGTGTCAGTAAAAAGGACATTGTTCTTTTTGTCACACATTTGTAAGACACTAAAAAGATTATACTTTAGCTCTTGTACATAGTACACATCTTCAAAATCTAAATTTCCGGTTTTGATTGTACCTTTACCAGAAATTTTGCCACGAAAACCACCTCCAAAGGTAACATATCCTCCATTGAAAGCTTCAAAATCTGAAAGATAAGACATGTTGCCTGTCATGTGCCTTGAACATCCACTATCTGAGTATCCTTGATCTTCTTGTTTATCAGTTGAATGTTCCTGCACACAATTAAGAGTGTTAGTTTTCTTTGGGGATCCAAGCCATTACTGACTTGGATCTGCCTCTTGCATCAATGTAATTTAATCTTTTAAGGACAGTTGATGCAACATTAAATTTAAGAATCCAACATGCTGAGGCCTTAACAGCATTTGCCCTATTACCCTTAGCAGCAGAGTGAATAACATGCTTAGCAGCAGAGTCTGCTAGCTTTGTAGTTGAACTCTTTGGTCTCCAAATTTGTTTGTGGACCACTGCTTTTGTTTGAATGGGCCTTAGAACAGTTGTAGATGCATGTTTGAAAGTTGTTTTTGCATCCTTAGCTGTTGATTTTGGGTTAACAGTCATCAAAGGTCTAACAGTACCTTTTGTTCTACCCGTACCTTTTATTTGTACTGGCAGTACCTTTTTGTCTGTATTAGCAGGACCTTTTTGTCTATCAGGACCTTTTGTTCCAGACTTGTTTGAGACTGTTCTGGGTTTTGTTCTATGAGTGTTAGAGTGAAAGTGAGTTTGTGGAATTTGCCTTTTGTGGTTCACTCTATTGTTTTCATACCCAGTTACCCATTGGTTGCAGAAAGCTGCAAGATGGTCAAAACTACCACATGTATAACAAGCTTTGTTGTAAAAAGCAAAGTCATCACCTAGTTGGTTAGACTTGAGGTTGTTCCAATTCCTTTGGTTACCTCTGGGCTTGTTTGTAGTTCTATATTTTTCACAATATCTAACTGGTTTCCTAACAGTCTTAACATTTGACTTAGGCCGGTTAGTGTTGTGATTGACTATCTTAGGAAAACTTGTTCCTACTTTCTTAACCACTTCAGGTTTAGACATAACCTGTTCTTCTTCATCATCATCACTATCAGTTGTACAATCTTCAACAACTATAGCATCTCCTTTCTTAACAAAGGACACCTTGTCTTGATAAGATAAAGTTTTATCTAAACTTTTACTTACCTTTTCTATCTTAGGACTCTTAGTGGCCTTAGAACCATATTCCATGATTGGTTCTTGAAAATCAGCTAATCCTGTGTGTGCTAAATCAATACCTGGAGGTGAATGAACACCTCTGTATGGTGGGGGGACAGACTTAAATCCAACACCAGAATTAACCTTATCAATTACTTGAGCTTCCCAAAGCTTATTGAATCCATCTGAGGCATGAGCCAAAACATCCACAGATATCTTAACATTTTCTCTTTCATTTTTGTGTTTAGCTAATGAATCATTCAACTCAACAATACACTCATCTCTGATCTTAATGTCATTTTTTAGTATATTGATGTCATTAGTAAAATTAGATTCATTACTTTTAAAATGTAAGACTTGTTTTTCTACAACACCTAGACTCTTTTTGTGATTTGCTAAATTAAAAAGAGTATCAATTAGCTCTGCTCTATGAGCATCAAATCTCTTACTAAGGTCTTCATAAGCTTTAAGATTAGGACATGATTCCGTACAATTTTGAATAGAATTTACCTCTGAATCAGAATGAGCCATTAGAGCAAATTCATTGGCCATAAGAGCAGCATTTGGTGGTGCTTCCTCTTCAATAGCCATAGAGCTCCAATCATAACCAATACCATCAATAGCCAACATAGCCTTTGGCTCTTCAACAGTAACTTCCTTTTTCCTATCTTGCTTATACCTTGTGTTTCTATTCTCCTGCTTCCTTGGGCTTCTACACTCCTTAGCAAAGTGTCCCTACCTATGACAGTTGAAACATTCCACTTTCTTCTTGTCAAACCCAGCAGTATCATTACCATTTATGGTAATTTGCTTCCCAGTTCTCTGCCAATGCTTCTTGGCCCTCATGCTGAGCAAAGCAACCTGCCATTTAATGTCCATCTCTTCCAAATCATCACCATCAACCTGCTCAAGGTCTTCATGATTTAGAGGAGAACCACTAGATTGACTAGACATGAATACATAGAATGCTGGATCACCAAGTCCTGCAACAGTCTTTTGTGAACTAGTAGAAGGACCACCATAAGTAGCATTAGAAACACCTTCAACTTCTTCTACCTTTTCAGACTTACCAATACTAGGAGATGACAAAAGTGCCACATTCCCAGAACTAGTACCATAAATTCCAGACTTTTTAAGACTTTGTTCAACAATTTTGAAGTTGTTGTACAAATCATTGAGCTTCATTGTTTCAATGTCTGGTTTGTTCATCCAGACAATAACATGAGTATGGAACTCATCAGGTAGACTTCTCAAAAACTTCATGTTGAGATCTTCCTTCTCTGTCTCAACACCCAACACAGCCAACTGAATGACAAGCTTGTGTAACCTTGAGAATAGCTTATCAAGAGACTCATTACTAAAAGCAGTAAAGTTTTCAAATTGTTGCTTTAGTAGTGTCTTCTGTGTCTTTTTGGTAGTTTCATTACCACCAAAATATGCACAAATCTCTTCAAAAAGAGTTTTTGCATCAAGATACTTGTTAAAAGATAACATTTGTTCACTAGGAATGGTCATAAGCAACAAATTTCTTGCTTTCTGATCATTTCTCTTCAGTATCTTTTCTTCATTTGAAACTGGTCCAGTATTTCTTTTCCTAATTGTTTTACCTTCTAGGACAACATCTGAATAGCTTGGTGAAAAAGAATCACCATATATAATGATATCCCAAAGAGTGTAATCTTGGACCATGAAATATTGCTCAATTCTCATCCTCCATAACTCAAACTCATTTGGTTTGATCATGGGCAACTTTGCAGCAACATTTGTTTGAGCATCATGTGCATCCATTTCTGTTTCTTCAAATTCAAATATATCAACCTGTGCTCTGATAACAACTGAGAGGAATTCGACACACGGTTAAGGTGGTTAAACCTTGTATACTTTGTGTGTAATGATATATTGAGTTTATATGATTAAGTACGCGGAATTTACTTAATCACACTTAGAAGGTTATGTATGTTATGGAAATGGAAGAATTATATTTGTTACTTAACAATGAACAAAGAAAGTTTATCACCAAATGATTCAATATTATTCAAAATAATACGAGTGATCTTGTGTTTATCACTAGGGTTACAAAGACCTTGAATCTTATGTTTCTAGATTTGTGATATATGTTTTTGTTTGTTCTATGTCTTAACAGATATGAGTTTGTAATTGTGCACGTACATAATCACTAATCTAAGATCTCTTTTATAGTCCAAGAGATCTCTTACAATATTTCTTTATGTCTAATCAACACTTGTTCTTACAAAAGATCAAGTCGAGCTAGCGTATGGAAGTTTATATCTCTCAAGTTGTTCAAATGAATTAATGCAAGTACATGCATCAACTTGTTGACTGAGAATATATCTAGATATTATTTTTGCATAAGAGTGACTCATACAAAATAATATCTTCTTCGATCTTATCCTTGTAGCAGCTCTATGACTCACTGATCAGCAGTATCATTCTCTACTAGCAGTACCTTCTACTTGAACTAGCAGTACCTTCTTGTTCTAGCAGTACCTTAATGTACTAGCAGTACCTTGATCATGAACCAGCAGTACCTTTTTGTTAAAGTATTTTCTCATACTCTAACTTCAGAATATTTAATTCCCAACAGAGATGAGCTTGAAACAGTAAAGTCTGAATTAGATTATTAATGGTGCGAATCATCCTATCGGATTTTCCATTTTGTTGGGAAGTGCGTGGACAAGAAAATATAAATTGAATCCCATTGTCGGCAAATAATTTATTAAAGGAGTGGTTATGAAATTCACCACCATGATCACACTGAAACGACTTAATTTCATTCTTAAATTGAGTTTTAACAAAATTACGAAACAACATAAATTTGGAAAAAACATCAGATTTATTAACTAAAGGATAAACCCAAACAAACTGTGAATAATGATCCAAAAATAAAACATAGTACCGAAAACCAGACAGACTCGGAATTGGGGAAGTCCACAAATCCAAGTGAACAATGTCAAAAGAAGACTGAACTGAAGTAGAAGAACTAACAAATGGAAGTTTCACGTGTTTGCCAAGCTGAAACGCATGACAAAGCACGGGAGAATTCTCCTTAGTACACGAAAAAGAATTATTGAAAATAACACGACGTAGCACTTCATGTGAGAACTGGTAAATTCGGGAGCCTTTTCAAATTACCACATTACATTTTTAAAACGAATATTTTACCTCCTGTAATCACTTTTGGATGTGTTGGATATTTTATCCGGATTTTGGTTTATATATCGTGGATTTTCATTATGTGATGAGTATTTCCTTGTGTACCCAGTGAGGCACTCCGTGAATCGGCACAATTAGATCTAATAAAAATGAGAAATATTGATTTTTGGACGCGCTAATTGAATAAAGACGTATTTATAGTCGTTTGGAAAGGAAAAATTATTCTAAAATCAATGGAACACATTAAAATTTCTCGGGAATTCGTCTCGATCCTTAAATCTATCCCAGTTACGTGTTATAGGAAGTTTGGCAAAATGCCACTTCCCACCCCACGCCCAAGTTACACAATAAGTCTTTGAGGGGCCTTATACATTTAAAACTAGTCCTTTGCCTATATAAGGATAAGTCATAGGTCAATTAGGGTTATCCCCTTTCTTTTTCCCTCACCAGCCACACCAATACTCTCTTTTACCTCTCACCTTTTCCGGCCACACTTTTCGGCGACCACCACACGCCCTCACCGCCCCTCCTCTTCTTACACCACCACCACCAAACCTCGTCTCTTGCAACCCTTAATCCATTTCTCAACAAAACGTGCTCAAAACCCTCACCCCACCATCACACGCGCCACCCCGTATCTTTTCCGACCAAGATATATTCTCATCTGAGAGTGTTAAAGGTAGGAAACACCGGGTCACCCGTGGTTGTGACTCGGTGTGAAACAAACTCGAGCATATCGAATTATTTTTACTTTCTTTGGTTCGAACGGGTGATAAAAACGATCGGGTTTCATGTTTTATTAACTAAAATGTAACTAATAAACGTTTGGTATCATCCTTTTGGTTGTGTGGTGTCGATTTGGTCTTGTCAAGGTTATGCCGTGAGTTTTAGCTCACGGCCGTGGTCTATTGAATGCGATGTAGTCGAGTCTTGTGGTCTTGTGTGTGTCTTGTTTATTATTGTACTGTGGTCGTTATATTCGGACCTAGGGTTTGGTAAAACCCTAGGATGCACCAAGATATTGGATGGAATTTGGATTTGGTTACTGTTTTAAATTATGTTGTTACATATTGGTTATTTTGAGGCTGTTTAGAATTGATGTTGAGGAGACCTTAGGGTCGATATGGTTATTTGTGGCGCCGAGAGATGGAGCCGAGACCATTAGGGTCTCGGCCTCTATATATTCTTGGGGATGTTGTTGTTTCTTGTGGATTTTGATTGTTGTTTGCGTGAACGGGAGGAGTTGGTAGATAACGTGCCGTAGGTTTATTTGGCCGTTAAAAATTGTTGGTGTTTGATTGCGGCATTATTATTTGGATATATTGAAACATGTTGATATTGAGCCACATCGAGTGTCGCCTAGACTTACTAGTCTCGTTGCGGCCTCGACAAGCCAAAACAAATACTTGGACTTGATTATTGATATTGGGATTTTGAGGATTGACTTTTGACCCGAGTATGTTATAAACTTGGAAAGTGACTCGAAATATAAGATAACTCGTAAAAGCTTAAATGACATCATTAAATGATAACTTAAGATATTAAGTAACGAGTTTATGGTTACTTAATATTCTAAAGGTTAAAAAGGAAAAGTTAAATGACGCGTAAGGCGTTATTTAATATTTTGACAAACAAAATGTAATAAGTGCGAGTTATTTATTATTTTGGGGGCACGCAAATCGAGGAGTGCTATTTATGGAAATATTTATGTTTTGTGGAATTAGTGCCAAGTCTCGGATCAGTTGGCGTTAATAAGCCCGACCCACATGTTTATCGGACTTATTGGGCTGACGAGTCCAATAAAAGCCCAATAAGCATGTCGGAAGAGATTTATTAATGAGCAAATCATCCTTATGACTTACCAAGTATGATTATTGAGTTTTGGGATGATAAATTAAACGAAGGAATTGCGAGACTTATCGAGTTGACGAACTCGATAAGAACCCGACAATTCGTCCGCATAACTTATCAAATCAAAACTTAGTCATACGTCCTAGTTTGTGAGACATTTCGGTTTCAGTCATTATGAGGCGTGAGTACACTTGAGTCATGTCGTGTCACCACTACACACCCCTCGATACCAAACGCTAATAACTAATATAAGAAAGAGATTTTGGAATTTAAAATGGAATCTACTTAGGATAGTTAGCTTTTGGAATCTTTTACATTTGGAGACTATGTTAAGGCGAGTTTACATTATTAGGTTGTGCCGAGTCCATGAGTGCCGATAATTGAGAGCTGCCGATTACTTTGCTTCTGTAGATCTTGTTTGTGCTTTGCTTGCTTGAGGTGAGTTCATAGCCCCACTTTTACTCTTATAAATGTTTATTTAACTTAGGGGAGAAAACATGCAAAACCGTTTTAACGGACCTACTGCTATTTTTGTTTTGCTATAACTTGTTGACTGGCTAAGGTTAGATATGCGACATGTTTGTCTTAGACCAGGGTAGCAAATAATCTAGTTATATTTTGCTATAACATGGTGCCTGGCTAAGAACTGATATATCTGGGGCCCTACTGTGATTGTCAATATGAAAGAGGGCTTTTGTGACCTTTCATATTGATACTTGATGAATCGTGTTTGTTGGTATTGTGGGATTGTGATTTATATCTATCTTAGTCCAGTGTAGCAAATTCTTATCTTGGTCCGCCGTTACTTATTACTTAAAACTATGAACTCACCAGCGTTAGCTGACTTTTAGCATGTTTTCTCAGGTAATTGTTGATGTTTACTTTGGCTTTTACTGTTGGAGGCTTGGCGTATGGCATGGCTAAGGATCAACCTAAACTCTGATAATGCTTTTGGGGACCTATCTTTTTTATTTTCTTTTGGGCCTTACTTTAATTACTTTCAGTACTTTTGGTTAAATGTAGACTCGAGATATGGATTTTGAAATGTTTTATGTAAACGGATAATGTTATCCTGCTTTCTATGCTTGTGTTGTGTACCAATTTCGTAGCACCCCAAGAACTTGTTTTACCTTCCGCTGAACCAAATTTTGGGGGTGTTACAGATTGGTATCAGAGCTCAATATTATAGAGAACTGGGTACTTATCAAGAACCTAGACTATAACCGTTTTTTAAAAATTGATCCTTGACCAAGACATGCCAGCCCGCCAAGCCAAAGCCTCGTGAATTGAGAACTGTAATATTATGATTAGGAGTTATGATTGGTTTATATTTGGTACTTATGAGTAAGATCTTGGTGATACACTAGAATGATACTTTATGACTTATGCGGTATTTGTTGGTACATGTTTAGAATAATGCTGTATTTCTTGAGTACTTGGTTTGAATATAGTTGATTATTTTTTTTGAATGTTGGAGAAATCTTGTTATGATTTTGGTTTATGAGGTTATCTATTCTTGTACGCTTATACCTACCCTATGCCGTTGTCACGGACGATGCCTTCGTTAGCACATGATGTCTATGAGGAAATTCTTACTTCTGCACCCCGCTTAACGCGGACTATGATGACATCAACTCAGGACGATCCTTATGCGATAGTTCGACACTCAGCTCTTGCGTCATTATCATCAGTTGCTCCTGTACCACATACTTCACTTACTACTCAGCCATCATCATCAGCTGGTCGCCCTAGCTCCTTGCGGCAGCTTACTCTACACCAGGCATTAGCCCGAGCTCAGACTCCTCGGCTTGCCGACAGCATTACTCACATGTTGATGCGATCACCATCGCTACCCATGCATGTCCCAGCTCACTCTCTTCTGTCATCACCACTTGCATCATCATCCCGCCGAAGACCCCGATCACCTACTCCATCATCACATGATTCACCTATTCCACAGAGACGTCGCTTCAGTGACCCAGATTCCGAGGATGAGGATGAGGATGAGGATGAGGACGATGAGCCTGAGGGAGAACCTCAAGAGGAGGAGGAGGAGGAGGTTGATCCAGATGAGGCCGTTCCACCAGATCAGGGACTTGCACCCTTAGCGCACTCACCTGGACCAGACTCTCCCGATCACATGATGGAGCCCGATTCTCTAGAGCATTCTTTCGAGCTGGCCTCACCTCCTCACTCACCTGGGCTAGAGAGTCCGCCACCCCCGGGCACTCCATCAGAGGTTGCCTCAGAGGCAGCAGCCCATGGAGAGATGGGTCAGATTTGGGGGCAGATCGCCGCCCACGAGGAGAGGATCAGTCAGATATCTGATCGACTAGTGGGTGTGTCAGCAGCGAGATTCGGAGAGATTGAGAGAGACATGGGCGTACTGTATGGCAGGACCACATCACTGAGGCGTGACTTGTTGGATTGGCGTGATGCATTCAGATATTTTCAGAGAGGTCTCTTGACTGCGCGAGACACTGACAGAGCCCTCTGGCGTAGGGTCACAGCACAACAGACTGTGATCGATTAGCTCAGGAGAGACCGTGAGGTGGATCGCATTGAGATCTCATCTGTGTGGAGAAAAATGGCAGACTTAGAGGCTGCTTTGAGAGAGATTCGCCGAACTCGTGGCTAGTTGTACTTAGAATTATGACTGTTGTACCATTCCTAAACTAAGGAGTCCTTAGTTAGAGATGTAGTGTTATTAGCTATCTTTGTTATCTTTAGTTATCAGTATCGTCTATAACGATCAGTTATCCTTTCTTTCCGTTGTACTTCGAGAAACTTGTATCGTTACTAATGTTATTATGGATGAGAACTTTTGAGAAATATAATTTTGAGCATGTATTGTTTGTGATATGAACGGAATAGTATTCCTGTTGTTGTGATTGGTATTCGTGTTGGTATTCAACTCTGTGATGATCACTTTCTTGTATGATATTATATATTGTTTGGAATCTCATGAATCTCTTATCTTGCTATTCAGATCAATGGCTCCAAGACGAAACCCAGCCAGGACCACCCGAACAGGGCCTGCTGTTGTCAACACCGGTCGTCGAGGCTGGCGTCCAGTTCGAAATCTTTATGGTCAGAATACCGACAACCAAAATACCAACAACCCAACTAATGAAGAATAGAATGTGAATGATCAGGGTGTCAATGGTCACACTCTACCAAACACCCCTCCTGTGAACCAAGCTCTAATTGGGCAACTTGTGGCTCAGCGTGTTACTGAAATCTTAGCTGAGTCTAATCACTCAAATACCTCTGCTGGAACTCCACCACCTGCCAGAAACCATGGTTGTACTTATAAAGAATTTCAGACTTGTGGGCCAACTAAGTTTGGCATAACCGAAGGAGTTGTTGTGCTAATGAGGTGGATGGAGAAAATCGAGTCTGTATTCGTTGTTAGTAACTGTGAGGAAAATGCCAAGGTAAAGTATGCCACTTTCTGTTTGAAAGACTGATGAGGCGAAAAGTGTACCGCTTTTAAGGGGTCATTTAAGCCCTAAATCGTATTTATTTGATCAAATATCGCCCTAAATCGTTCCTTTTGTCATTTTAGGTACTTTTGAGGAGAAATCTGGAAAAGGAGGCATTTTGGACGTTTTTGGAGCATAAAAGTGAAGAAAACGACAAAGTCTCAAAAATCGGCTGAATGTTACCTTTGACGGCGTCACAATTAACTCTGGACGGCGTCATGCTTTGGCAAGAAAAAGTGGACGTGAAATTTACTCATGATAGGCCAGTGAAAATAGCATGTGAATTCTGACGGCGTCACGCTTTAACTTGATCAAGGGCGTCACGGCTTAAATCATAAGGGGACGGCGTCACGTTCACGAGCTGACGGCGTCAAGCCTTGATAAGCCAGAATGGATTTTTGAAGAGCTAAAGAGGGACGGCGTCAAGAAGGTCATCCGGGAACCCTAGAAGCGGCGAGGTGACGGCGTCACAATCCATAAGGTGACGCCGTCAGATCCAAAAATCTATATATAGTTTTCTAATTTTTTGTCATTAAGGAGAGCTTAGTGTGTGGAATTTTGGGAGAAAACCCTAAGACGATTTTAGCTACTTTTTCAAGGCTTTTTGCCTTGAGATCTTCCATGTTACATTGAAGATAAGTTATCAATTAATCATTCAATATGTCTATGTGTTGTTTGATTTTATCTTATTCTTGTCTTTTGATTAACATGTTAGGCTAAATTTATCTTGTGTTTGCTTAGATCTAATGAAACCTAGCTATTGATTATTGGTTATTAGTGTGTTGTTAGTTGTATTGGATGATTGTTTATCTATGTTAGGCTTAAGAAAACTGGCAAACTTCCTATTCGGTAACTTGCTTGAACGTCTTAAGAAACATGAACCAAATGCGTACTAAAGGTTTTTATGGTTGTATTTAATGCACAAGCGAATTCTAGTGATCCCATGTTAGGAGCTTCCTAGCCGGCTCGACATAGGAGTGAAGTAGGAGCTTGTAGAGTTGGGGAAGTAAGTACGCCACCCCACGAATGGTATTAAGGAATACACCCGTCATCCACGCGACTAATACACACTAATCAACCGGTAAAAGATAGTTAGGGAGTAAGGAAATCTAAGTAAACACATTTCTCTACACATAAGTTTCTCACCACATTTTCATTTCAGTTATTTATTTTATTGCATTCGTAGTAATTTGGGTTAGTTGACTAGCAACTAATTCCGCCCACTCTTTCAAACCCGAGATTTTACTTGCTTTCATAAAAATTATAAAAACATAAAAAGAATCTTCCTCAACCCTTAGACCTAATTAGAGTAGTCTTTCACACCTAACGAACACTATTCCCTGTGGAGAACGATCAATCCCCCGTACTTACCACTACACTATACTACATCGGTCAGGTACACTGCCTGGTGGGGTTGTAAGCCTCTTGGGATCCCTCGAGAGGTAAAACCTGTTGTAAGGTTACAAAACCACGCATCAAGTTTTTGGCGCCGCTGCCGGGGAATAGTTATTGTTTAGGTTGAATTTTTATTTCTATTAGGTCTACTCACTAGATTCCTTTCTAGTGAGATTTTTATTTTATTTTTTCTAGGTTTTCTTTAGTCTATCTATTTTCTTCGTGTCTTTGTTCGTAACCATACCATCCGACATCATGGAAGATGGTAATATCCTTAACCCCCACAACCCACCACCACAACAACCACAACCACCTCCTAGAGCCCGTACTTTAGGAGAGTATTCCCGTCCTAGCCACCATGGCTATCGAAACACCATTGAGCTCACTCAAGGAGCCAATATCACACCCTTGCGATCCGACACCATCCGGTTGGTGCAAAGTGGATGCGCATTCCATGGACTTCGTTCTGAAGATCCTAATCAACATCTCAAGGACTTTCTCAAAATCGTTGATTCTATAGACCTTGATGTTGCCACTCGAGAGACGACCCGATTGCGTCTCTTCCAATTCTCTTTGCGGGACCAAGCTAGTCAGTGGCTAGAACGTCAACCCGCAGGATCCATCACCTCTTGGGATGATCTCACCACTCGTTTCCTTGCTCAGTTTTTCCCACCGGGAAGAACCACCAAGCTAAGGTATGATATCCTGATGTTCCAACAGCGTCAAGGCGAAACTCTCTATGAGGCATGGACTCGATTCAAGGACTTACTCCGAAAGGTCCCTCACCATGGCATGGATCCTTGGCTACAAATCCAAATCTTCTATGATGGTGTCAATCATCAAACTAGAAGAGCCATAGATTACGCCGCCAATGGGAGATTGAGCAGGCTCAGTGTCGATAAGTGCTGGGAAGCCATTGAGGACTTAGCACAGTACGAAGAAGAAGAATGGGATGACTCAACATTCTCGGAAGAAGGGATTTTAAATTGCATGAGTGCAACCCAAGAACAGCTGTTCGCAAACATAAAAAGGCAGGTTGAGAGCTTAATGAAAGCTGAGATACCTACGGCTGATAAAAATCCCGATGAGTGCGTGAACACAATTGGTAAACATACGTTTCACCAATTCTCACGACAAGATGAATTTGAAGGGATAATGCTAACTTTCGTGAACAACCAAGAGAGACGTATCAAGGAATTAGAAACTCACTTGAAAAACACCCAAGATATGTTCATGGAACTAGCAGAAAAATTCATCTCGAGAATAAAAGAGAAAATTAGGGAAGAAGCCTCATACAAAAAGATCGAGAAGATCTTTGAACTCCCGGTCCCCAATGAACCATACAACGAATGGGATGATGAAACCCTCCTCCCCGAGCCTTCACTTTCAAAACCCTCTTATGTATTTGGATCCTCTCGCGAGAAAAACTCTCAAGATCGTAGCATTTTCGTGGGGAGCATGGTTGTCACGCTCCCTAACTTTCATGAAGCTAGGAAACGGTCTTTGAGCTTTAAGCCAGGTGTGAGAAGAACTCAATTAAAGCACACCATCATTTTGAAAACCCCCTGGGAAAGTTCCTCTCACTCCCTGAATACTCTCCTTGATGGAAATTGGGACCCGAATAAGACGTCAACCGACCATTTTCAACATTTTACTACACCCCGTGACAGTAACAAAACATTTGACCCAGGAGGAACTTGTTAACGAGACTAGCTATCAGGATTATTGACCCTGACTAGCTGCTCTCTTAAAGTACGAGGGGCTCATTTGTAAACTGGCACAAAGTAGCAAAATACACTAATCTGACGGCGTCAGAATTTGAACGTGACGCCGTCACCCCGTCTGCACAGCAATAACAACTTAATTTCCATCACTTTCATCACAAACCCCACAAACCATATCCACTCCAACCCCACCTCCGATTTTCCCAGGACAAATTCGCCAATTCCCGCTTCCAATCTTCACGTGGTAAGTAATTTTTACTCATTCTTTTCGCTTCAATTACTCATAGGATTTGTAAATTTCGAAAATCCCCAACTCGTGAAACCCTAGGATTGATTCATGCTTAGAACTCATAATGTGTTTTAATTAGTGTTATTTAACAAAGATTAAAGCATTTGATGATTGGCAATCAATTGGGTCTATTCACTAATAGGGAAGCCACGATTTTGAACCATAACCTATGATCCAATCACCCATTTTGCTGTAAAAAGGGCGTTTGGTTTATAAGCTTAAAGTTTGAATATTGATTTTTCCCTCGTAATTTCGTATTTAAATGTGGTTGAACCTGACGGCGTCACCTATCAAAGGGTGACGGCGTCAGACCTGTCTGATACGCCACCAAGTCTTTAATTCACATATTAACACTTGTATTCCTCCTACTTTGTTCCAGATAATGAGTAAGCGTCAAAGACCCAGCCGAGGAAGTTCTTCCCGATCTCAACAAGAAAACTTTGGGGATACGGTCCTCAGTTGGGGTATCTTTGACAACGATGCTGCTACAAGCAAATACGCACAACTGCTACTACACAAGGTCGAAAATGGGGCCGTAGTTGATTGGAACTTTCTGAGGAGAGAAGGTCTTGAGCAGACCTTTCTCCAAAGTTTTCAGACGGATGGGTTTACCGGCCCCCAGTGGGAAAGACTGTTTAAAATTCAGGAGCCGGTATATGAGGAGTTGGTACGGGAGTTCTTTGCCACCTTCCATTTTGACATGGCTGAGGCAAGGACCGATGTGGGCGGTACCACGATCTATTTCAGGCTGGGGGGTGAGCTAAGGACGTGTTCTGTTACTGAGTTTGGGTGGAGACTTGGGTTATATGATCAGCATGATACCATTCAGGCAGGGTTCATGCAGAGGTTGTTGCGTGGGGAGTCGATGAAGAATGATTTTAGATGCTCCATGTTCTGGCAAACTATTGGGGATGGGGTGTATACCTCGACCACTGTGGCATCCCAAATCAGGGACCCTAGGGTTCGGTTGACTCATCGTTGCCTCACCTACAGCTTGACAGGGCGTCACAGCTCTCACCACCGTGTCACAGCTTCTGATCTCTTCTACCTGTACACCATCTACTCTAATGATGTTTACTGCAACATCCCGTTTTGGGTTGCTAGCTTTATGCATGGTGGAGTTGGGGAGAGGGAAGGAGACAGGATTTATGGTGGGATGTTTATCACCCGACTGGCCCAGTCTTATGGAGTCCTCAGGCCCGAGGTCATGAGGTATTTGAGTGGTGATGCATGCAGGACGGTGAAGGAGAGGTCCTTGAAGCAGATGGAGGTGATTATGGAGATGCATGATGGGTCCTTTATGTGGTATCATCCGGTCGGAGCTAAGGATGATGATGATGAGGATGATGAGGAGGAGGAGGAGCCCCAGCAGCAGCAGCAGCATGAGGGATATGAGGCCGGTACAGCTGATTACTACCGGCACATGAGCAGGGGGGACTGGCAGGCTCACCAGGGGACCTGGATGGGCCAGGTTGATACGTGGAGGACCAGGGTGGACGACAGGTTCGACTGGATGTACGATCACACGGTTCGTCAGATGCAGCATCTTTCTACACGTGATCAGTTGGACCCGCATCTGCAGATTGACCCTTTCCCGGGTCGTGAGCAGGATTACCCTCCATATGGGTACCACGGGCATCTTCCTCCTGGCTATGACTATCGCCAAGGACCCCCACACCAGTGATGATGTGATTTGATGTGTTGATGTTTGAACAATTTGATATTTGGTTGTATGTGTTGAAACAATATGGTCTGTAATAATTTAGGGAAGGCATCTGTTTGCCTTAAAACATTTGTTACATTGATTTTTTTTATCGCATGCTAGCCTCATTTGATTGTTAATTTATTTGCTTTGTGTGTGTTTATTTGTTTGTTTGTTTGTTTTTATTTGTTTCCGTATGTGTGTTTAATTTTTATCATTATTGATTCATGTTCAAAATTAAATTGTGAAAATGCTTTATTTTGTTTTTAACTTCGTCTTAACTACATATAAAGGTATTTTGCAAAAGATAAGTGTAAGGGAAATCTAAATCGGTTTATTAGAACACAAATTAACATGAATCGTAATAATAATAAATTAACATACATATTAGTGTTTGTTTGAGTCAAATGCTTGTATCGAGTCATAATGATGTTTTGCAGGATTTCCAGGAAGTAAGGTAAAGGTTTTTCCAGAAATTTTCCGGAAACTTAAAATGAAAATTTTTGTCAGGTCATTTCTGACGGCGTCAAGGTTTATAACCTGACGGCGTCAGATTTAATTTTCAGAAATTTTTGAAAGTTTTGTTTTCATAAAAAGTTTTTATTAAAATCTCCAACTTATAATCTCCAGGAATCTGCAAAATTATCATTCCACAAGCATTATATCCTTATATATAGATTTATCCCGCCGATGTTATGCAGGTTTTAGTGTTTGTTTTCTCAGGTTTAACAGGTTATTTTGGACAAGGAAATGTTTTGAATCAAGCTTGTGGCGATGCATTAGTCATGGAGCTTCAACATTCTCTTTGGAGGAAGATCTAACCGTGTAATTTCTTTATCCACCGAGCGAATCAGGGGAGTATTTGATTTCATTCTTTTACTTTTTCTTTTACATTTTGTTATTTGAACATTGGGGACAATGTTCATCTTAAGTGTAAGGGGAGGGTAAAAGTACGATTTTAGAGAATACAATTACGCTTGACTTTTGTTTGTTTAATGGTAGATGTGTAATAAAACTGAGATAAATACTTGTTAGGGTAATTTTAGTGCCAAATTTAAAATTTTTTACAACATATAGGAGTGAAACTTTGATCTTAATGAGCGTCTCACGGATAGGAGTTATATGACTAGCACAAAAACCGTACCACAAAAAAAAATTCCACCCCAAATATGTGAGGTTCACCCCTAGAATTGGTAGGAAAAGCATTTATGCTATGATGTGTGTACCGGTAGCACTTAGATTCTAGAACTTGCGTTAGGACCATTCCGAGGCCACAAGTGAGACTACATTCGTGTAGTTAGATTTGCTACATGATAAGAGGCATTAGGATTAACCCATTGTTTTACACCTGTGTTTTTGTTATAATTACATTGGCTACATTAGTCAAGTAATTCTCCCACACCCTTTGCGTTGTACTCATTTTTTGTACACGATACCCCTAGTACACCCCTCAGAGCCTATCTTTTCGTTTCGACCTTTAAGCATTTTACTTAAAGGAAGAATTTGTTACACCCCACTTAAATGTACACCCAAATCGCCTTAGCCTACCTTGTATGCACTCATCTTTAGTGCATTATTGTTACAACATTTGTTTAAACCCAAGTTAATTATCTAGTTGATTACATGGTTGCTAAGTCGAGTCATATCCTTGTACATATTGTTTTGGGACGATTGGGACTCATGGGTAAAGTACTAGTGTAATGGAGTAATGGGGATGAACATCATTTATTACCCCCATATGTGTTAAATGTTTTAAAAAGTACTCCAAGTTTTTCAATTATCTTAATTCGAGTCATTAGAATAGTTATTTGTAAAGTTATGTAAAAGTTCAAGTGTAAGGGGAATGCAATGCCCCTATGATGTATTATTTTGGATGGTAGGGCAAGAGTGTATGCAAAAAAAAAAAAAAAAAAAAAAAAAAAAAAAAAAAAAAAAAAAAAAAAAATTATCAAGAAAAACACAAAAAAATGAGAAAATGAAAAAATAGAAAAAACATACGGACTACCATCCCGTTTCATTTTATGTTTATTTTATGTTTTTGTTATTTTGTTTTTAGCTTAAGATCGAGTCTAGTCTTGGCTTAGCAACGTTGTATAGTACATGTAATTAATCAAGATCTTTAACTCGCCACCAGTAAAATATCCCTTATCCAACAAAACCGTGTTTTCCTTTTCCCTACACCTAACGCTATAACCCATTTAAAAGCCCTCTTTGATAGTTTATCTTTGGTGCTTACGCCTAGTGGAGGAGGTTTTCGATCCTTTCCCAAGCCTATGGTAATCTATTTGCTATGACAGGTAGTGAGAGATATTATCCATTTTCATTTATGAGATTTATTTTGATGACACTTGAGAGATGTGAGTATCTAAACACTACTTGTGAGGTGCTAGTTTGTAATCTCCGTGCTTATTATGATTAGAGTGGAACGATTATTTGTTGTAATTACTTTTATGTTTGCATTAAATGACCCCTAACTTGTATTTTGATTAGAATAAAAGCGCATTTGCTTGAGGACAAGCAAATCTCAAGTGTAAGGGTATTTGATGAGGCGAAAAGTGTACCGCTTTTAAGGGGTCATTTAAGCCCTAAATCGTATTTATTTGATCAAATATCGCCCTAAATCGTTCCTTTTGTCATTTTAGGTACTTTTGAGGAGAAATCTGGAAAAGGAGGCATTTTGGACGTTTTTGGAGCATAAAAGTGAAGAAAACGACAAAGTCTCAAAAATCGGCTGAATGTTACCTTTGACGGCGTCACAATTAACTCTGGACGGCGTCATGCTTTGGCAAGAAAAAGTGGACGTGAAATTTACTCATGATAGGCCAGTGAAAATAGCATGTGAATTCTGACGGCGTCACGCTTTAACTTGATCAAGGGCGTCACGGCTTAAATCATAAGGGGACGGCGTCACGTTCACGAGCTGACGGCGTCAAGCCTTGATAAGCCAGAATGGATTTTTGAAGAGCTAAAGAGGGACGGCGTCAAGAAGGTCATCCGGGAACCCTAGAAGCGGCGAGGTGACGGCGCCACAATCCATAAGGTGACGCCGTCAGATCCAAAAATCTATATATAGTTTTCTAATTTTTTGTCATTAAGGAGAGCTTAGTGTGTGGAATTTTGGGAGAAAACCCTAAGACGATTTTAGCTACTTTTTCAAGGCTTTTTGCCTTGAGATCTTCCATGTTACATTGAAGATAAGTTATCAATTAATCATTCAATATGTCTATGTGTTGTTTGATTTTATCTTATTCTTGTCTTTTGATTAACATGTTAGGCTAAATTTATCTTGTGTTTGCTTAGATCTAATGAAACCTAGCTATTGATTATTGGTTATTAGTGTGTTGTTAGTTGTATTGGATGATTGTTTATCTATGTTAGGCTTAAGAAAACTGGCTAACTTCCTATTCGGTAACTTGCTTGAACATCTTAAGAAACATGAACCAAATGCGTACTAAAGGTTTTTATGGTTGTATTTAATGCACAAGCGAATTCTAGTGATCCCATGTTAGGAGCTTCCTAGCCAGCTCGACATAGGAGTGAAGTAGGAGCTTGTAGAGTTGGGGAAGTAAGTACGCCACCCCACGAATGGTATTAAGGAATACACCCGTCATCC
This sequence comes from Artemisia tridentata subsp. tridentata, assembly GCA_021014915.2. NCBI lineage: Eukaryota > Viridiplantae > Streptophyta > Magnoliopsida > Asterales > Asteraceae > Artemisia > Artemisia tridentata. The sequence goes on from CP139503.1 coordinate 245,420,687, forward strand.
ACGCGACTAATACACACTAATCAACCGGTAAAAGATAGTTAGGGAGTAAGGAAATCTAAGTAAACACATTTCTCTACACATAAGTTTCTCACCACATTTTCATTTCAGTTATTTATTTTATTGCATTCGTAGTAATTTGGGTTAGTTGACTAGCAACTAATTCCGCCCACTCTTTCAAACCCGAGATTTTACTTGCTTTCATAAAAATTATAAAAACATAAAAAGAATCTTCCTCAACCCTTAGACCTAATTAGAGTAGTCTTTCACACCTAACGAACACTATTCCCTGTGGAGAACGATCAATCCCCCGTACTTACCACTACACTATACTACATCGTTCAGGTACACTGCCTGGTGGGGTTGTAAGCCTCTTGGGATCCCTCGAGAGGTAAAACCTGTTGTAAGGTTACAAAACCACGCATCAAAGACAAAGCATTAACTTGGTGGAACAACTACCTCAAATCTGTTGGGAGTGAGGTGGCTTATGCTATGACTTGGGATCAGTTCAAGGCTTTATTGATTAAGACCTACTGTCCACGGAATGAGGTTAAGAAACTGGAAATTGAATTTTGGAATCATAAGGTGAAAGGTACTGACATGACAACTTACAACCGTCGTTTCCAAGAATTGTCACTACTTTGCCCCGAGATGGTTCGTACTGAGGCACTCAAGATTGAGCGCTACACTAATGGGTTGCCACTGGCTACTAGGAATGATGTGATTGCTGCAAACCCGACTAATCTTCATGAAGCCATCACAATAGCTCAACGTTTGATGGATTCACTAGTTCTTGAATGTGCAAAAAAGGGGAGGAATGATATGAGGAAAAGGGAGGATTAGCCTAAGGGTAATGACCACCCGAACAAAAGGCAAGAGGTCGCCAAGGTTTATGCTATTGGTGATGGGGAAAAGAAGGGTTATAGTGGGAACAAACCATATTGTAACCGTTGTAAGCGTCATCATCACGGGCAATGCAGTATTGTGTGCCAAAATTGCTCAAAGGTTGGACACATAGCTAAGGATTGTAAATCTCGACCCCTGGCTATGGTGCAAACAACTCAGGGAATGGAATGGAAAGCTGGTGTCACCTGTTATGGATGTGGGAAAAAGGGACACTACCAGAATGAGTGTCACGAACAGTGGAACCAAGGGAATCAAGGAAACCCAGGAAATGGGGGAAATCATGGGAATCGAGGTGCGGGAGGATATGGGCATAATCATGGTAATCGAGGAGCAGGAGGAAATCGGGGAAACCAAGGCACTGGAAATCAACAGGGAGATGTGGGAGCAGCCCAAGGAAGGGTGTATGTTATTGGGAAGGAGATCAAAGAAGACCCGAATGTTGTTACTGGTACGTTCCTTCTCAACAATCGTTATGCTTCTATATTGTTTGATATTGGTGCCGATAGGAGTTTTGTATCTACTACATTTATGCCTTTGCTCGAAAATCCCCCGACAGCCTTAGGTATTGAGTACAACGTAGAGTTAGCAAATGGGAACCTTGAAAAGATAGACACCATTATCCGTGGCTGTACGCTGAATTTCTTAAACCATCCTTTCAACATCGATCTCTTACCCATCACCTTAGGAAGTTTTGATGTCATCATCGGCATGGATTGGTTATCCAAGTATCATGCTAATATCATCTGCGACGAGAAAAATGTTCATGTGCCCTACGGAAGAGAAGTCTTGAACATACAAGGAGATAGGAGTGATCGTGGAAGTCCCTCCATATTGAACATTATCTCTTTTACTAAGGCACAGAAGTACGTAGAAAAAGGGTGTTACCTCTTCTTGGCCCGGATTTCTGAAAATAAGGGAAAGGAGAAGAACGAGAAACGTATTGAAGATGTACCCATCGTCCGAAACTTTCCAGAAGTATTCCCAGATGACTTACCTGGAATTCCACCAGTGAGACAAGTTGAATTTCAGATCGAATTGATACCTGGAGCTGCAACCGTAGCCCGAGCACCCTACCACCTCGCCCCTTCCGAGTTGGAAGAACTGTCGAAGCAATTGGCAGAATTGTCAGAAAAGGGATTCATACAACCAAGTTCATCACCTTGGGGAGCTCCAGTATTGTTTGTGAAGAAGAAGGATGGATCTTTTCGCATGTGTATTGACTATCGAGAGCTGAACAAACTGACAGTGAAGAACCGATATCCTCTAGCCAAGATCGACGATCCGTTTGATCAAACTTCAAGGATCGAGTTTTTACTCAAAGATTGACCTATGATCTGGATATCACCAACTCAGAGTTTGAGAAGAAGATATTCCAAAGACTGTGTTCAGAACTCGTTATGGACATTACGAGTTCCAAGTGATGCCTTTCGGTTTAACAAACGCACCAGCGGTATTCATGGATCTCATGAACCGAGTGTGCAAACCCTATTTGGATAAGTTTGTGATAGTATTCATTGACGATATCCTGATCTATTCCAAGAGTAAAGAGGAACATGAAGAGCATCTAAGGCTTATCCTGGAATTACTGAAGCAGGAACAGTTGTACGCGAAATTCTCGAAGTGTGAATTTTGGATCTCTACCGTACAATTTTTGGGCCACATGATCGACAGTCAGGGAATTCACGTGGATCCCGTGAAGATCGAGTCCATCAAGGAATGGGCCACCCCAAAAACCCCAACTGAAGTTCGTCAATTTTTGGGTCTAGCTGGTCATTATCGGAGATTCATCGAGGGATTCTCTAAAATAGCCAAGCCTCTAAATAAGCTAACCCAGAAGAACGTGAAGTACGAATGGGGAGAAGATTAAGAAGAAGCGTTTCAACTGTTGAAAGAAAAGTTGTGTAGTGCACCTATCCTAGCCTTACCTGAAGGATGCGAAGACTTCGTCGTGTACTGCGACGCTTCGCACAAGGGTTTGGGAGTTGTCCTAATGCAACGGGAGAAAGTGATAGCATATGATTCGCGACAACTTAAGACCCATGAGAAAAACTACACAACTCATGATCTGGAATTGGGTGCAGTAGTATTCGCACTCAGAATATGGCGACATTATCTGTAAGGCACGAAGTGCATTGTGTATACCGACCATAAGTGTTTGCAACATATATTGGACCAGAAAGAGCTGAACATGAGACAGCGTCGCTGGTTAGAACTGCTCAGTGATTACGACAGTGAAATTCGCTATCATCCCGGTAAGGCAAACTTTGTTGCTGATGCTCTTAGTCGGAAGGAAAGAATACCACCGTTGCGAGTTAGATCCTTGGGAATGACTATAAGTTCACTGTTACCATCTCAAATTCTTGAAGCCCAAGCTGAAGCATTAAAGGAAGAAAATCGACCACACGAAAACCTCTATGGGATGGTAGAAAACGAAAATGGCTTCGTAAAGCGTTCCGATGGAACCTTATGCTTTGGAGACAGAAGCTGGGTACCACTTTATAGAGGAATTTGTGAGTTGATTATGCACGAGTCGCATAAATAAAAATACTCAATTCATCTCGGATCTGATAAGATGTATCAAGACCTGAAGAAACTGTATTGGTGGCCTAACATGAAGGCCGAGATAGCCCTGTATGTCAGCAAGTGCCTAACATGTGCGAATGATGAACTCAAATAAGTACATTTTATTACCATCATTTATCCTATTTATTTGACTTGTTTTATTATATTATCTGTGAGAATTGATACTTAATCGTTTACTTTTGTAATTCTCAGTTAAAAACAAACATTTGGTGAAACTTGGCGATTTTGGACTAATTATGGAGCAAAACAAGCAAGAAGATAAGAGTCTATTGAAATGTACAAGATCAAGACATTCTGCTCCAGATACGCCGCATCTTGCTTATTACATACGGCGCATCACTATCAAGATTTCACAAGATACGATCCAAGATATAAGAGGACATGCGCCGCATCTGAGAATGGAGTTACGCCGCATCTTCTGGCGGTGTACGAATATTCCTGAATATATTAATCTTGGACCCCACGCGAAGTTAAGTCAATGCGCTGCATCTACTCATTAGATACGCCGCATCTTACCCTCAGACAGAAACTATAAATACCCCAAGACCAGACGAATTTCGAGAGAATATATACGAAGTACGAAGTACAGAAACCCTAAGGCCGAATTCAGACGATTAGGCAGCACAAGACACACCCGAACGAAGATACAAGAGCTGTAAGAAGGTCCTGCAGGTATTTAATTCATTAAGTAGTTTTGTTTTATTGTGTTAGTAAACTTTAATTCATCAGGATTGGTGGCTTGTGTAATGTGAGGAGAAAGATTGCACTCCCTTAAAACTGCTTTCCCATCAATTAAAGTTTATATGTTGATGTCTTTGGTTACTACTTATTAGTGCATTGATAACCTCTATGTTTATTAGTGGCCTGCGCATTTGACTACGGAAGAGAATGTGGCTCCCACGGTTGTTACTAAATTGATCACTTAGGAATGACTTTTAGACATAAGTAATCATTAAGGGATTTCTCGCCGATAAGATTAGGGCCAAAGAGAAAGGGTTAATTACATATACTTCATATAAAACTATCAATAAAACAAGTGACAATCTACTTAATCATCAGGACAGGTCTTCTTATTGTCTCGAGTATTTATCTGTGTACGTGCGTGCCTATCGCTGATTCGTGCTCATTAGTTTAGTTTATTATTTAATTGCAACCAAAACGTGCCAGTCTCTCAGGCTGAACCCCCTTGCGTTAGATTAGGTTGTATAGCTAACTTAGAATATTAAAATACTGATTAGAATGACTAGATAATACGTTCCACTCTTAGTGATCGACACTCTACTTACCATTATATTCATACTGACCGGGTACACTGCTCGTTAAGTGTGTGTGTTATTGATAAGTCGGCTAAATATAAATTTAAAACTTGAGTAGGCATTAATACTGCTAAACCGCAACGACACATCACGCGCACCATCAAGTTTTTGGCGCCGTTGCCGGGGAGTGAATTGTTATTATCTGTTAATTTGATTAGTATTTTAATTAGGTTTTTCTTTTTAATTTTTAATCTAACCGCTAACTCTTTTGTATATTAGTTAAATTGCATTCATTGTATTATTTTGCATATTTTCTGTTTTTGTGTGTTTTTTATTTGTGTTTATTTTGGTTTGTTTTTATTTGTTTTTATTTTTCGTATTTTCTGCATACTGCTATCGTTGTACTGAGCTTATTCAAACGATACGGCGCATCTGATTTCTCAGATACGGCGTATTGCGTTTAATTTTTATAAAATACAACGCGTTTAATTAATTCGATACGACGCATCTTTCCCCAAGATACGGCGTATCTGTTTTTAATAAGAAATTTTTTTTCTAAGCGATAACGCGATACGACGCATCTGTTTTAGCAGATACGGCGTATCTATTATTTTAATTAAAAACAGTTTTCGAATTATTAAACAGATACGACGCATCGATCTCTGTCGATACGGCGCATCTTTCTGAATCAAAAATCTTATATTTTGAAACGTAACGAAAATACGGCGCATTAACTTTTGTTAATACGACGCATTTAATTTTAAATAAATATCGATTTTTGATAATTAAAATTGATACGGCGCATTCTAATTTATAAGCGGCGTATCTATTTTCTGAATAAAGTCTGATTAAATTTTAACGATTATAAGATACGGCGTATCCAACTTTTTGGATACGGCGCATCGTCTGCAGATATCAGTTATTTTTATTCTTATATCCGTTTCTATATTCATTAATTTCTCTTCTAGCGAACAAATCCTACTGAAGATTTTACCTATGATGACAGGTTTTGCTATGGAAGACATGTCAGTGAACGGATATCTTGCTAAGGAACTCTTGCTTTCGGATTCATTCGATGTGAAAGTTTTTGATGATGTCAACTTCAATGTGCTCATGATTGGTGCCGATTTATTTTCTTGGGAAACCCCTCTTGAAGCTACTTATAAGGAATTCAAACGCTTATGCAATATTGAAGATGGGATATTCTCTTATGATTTACTAATGAGCTACACTGAAGATGAATTACTACTCTTATGGCCCATCATTGAATCTAAAGGATTGACTTGGACTATTATCGAAGAGAATGATGGGAAATTCCAAATTGAATACATGAACTCAAGCAATAAAAGCTGTGGTGGAGGCAATACCCAACCTATACAAACCTCTTACATGCCTTATTCCAAACAGTACTGGGGATTAAATGAGAACTATCTGGACGATGAAAGAATTTATGCTGTGGCGGAGTTACTATTTCATGGCAGGTTGGTAAGGTTGATAGACATCTCCCTCGAAGAATGGCTTGAACTTAAATATGGTAGTCCGAAATTTGCCCCTGCGAATGAAGTCAAGCGGATTATGACTTCATGGTTGACACGGAGTTTTATGGAACAATTTAACGAGTTCATGGAATTAAGGAGGAAAATGATTGGAAAAGCTTGCTTTGACGTTGACCACGATCCTAACAATGTTGATTTTTCAGATTGGTTGGCTAGTAAGTTCAATAACCATAAGAGCATGGATCGAGCTACTAAAGATGCGTTATGGGTATATTGGATGAGAGGTGAAGACGAAGAAGTTGAGAGCGACTATGGGTCGTCACTTCATGATTCAACAATCAATGAGGGCATTGAAGAATTATTCAGAATAGACATTGACGTGTTCGATTATGAGACACCCTTGTGCACACAATTCAAAGAATTTAATTACCTTCTTCAAGTCGACGATGATGTGCTAACTGGAGATCTACCAGGATTCAAGACTTATGATGATTTCAAAAACACCTGGTACTACGAATGGAATGACCAAATACCATGGGTTTGGGATAAACCATGGGAATTTGAGCACATTAATCACACCTGTACACCTTTCGTTTTCAAGGATGGGAGTAGTGTTTGGCCGACCTGTGATTATAAGAGTGACGGAACCTGTAATGGGGGAAGTATAATTGGGATGAAACGGGTTGGAAACGATGTAACCTTTGAAGACTATGAGTGGTATGATAATGTTGAAGACTGCCCACAAAAAGCGGAGGCTTTGCAAGAAAAGGGTAGAATTGAATACTTGAAAGAGCTAAAGGGAACATCGAATACTACTTTCTGGGAATGGGTGCATGAACAATTTGATGATTACACGAAGCTTAGTCGACAGTTACAATGGGAATTGGAAAGAGAGTGGGAGGCAATTCAAGATGATGATAACAATAAGTCATTAATTGATGAACTTGATGACTATTTGATTAAGGATCCTTATTTTAAGTTTGTTGATAAAGACGAAGAAGAATTCATTAAAAGAAAATGTCAACTACTTGGGATCCCTTATAATGAGCCACCCATGATTATTTCTGAAAAATTTAAAATCATCAAATACTCTTTGGGACCAGATGAGGAATATGTTGCGACGAAGACCAAGAGTTATACTAGATTAAGTCGAACGGAAGAAAACGTTGCAAAGCTATACGGGAACATCTTTCGGATGAAGGAAGAAGGATGGACCGTGACAAGAACTGAATGAAGAGCTGAACGTGAGTCTAACTTGAAGACTCTGGAATAAAGACAAGTGCTGACCGGGAGACAACCCGGAAATTTTTTATTATTCTGTTCAGTGTCGAGTCAGTCAGGCCCGCAGCAGATACGGCGCATCTCAATCCTGAGATGCGACGCATCTCCTGCACTGGTCATATCTTACTTTATTTTTCTGCATTTTTTATTTTCGACTTTAAAACTTTTTATCAGTTTATTTTAATGCGGCGCATCCCTGGTTAAGGATGCGACGCATCTTCTATTATGATCCGTATTTATTCCAGGCTCGATACAACGTATCTTCTTCCATAAGATACGGCGCATCGACTGACCGACTGACTCGATACAAAATCAGAAAATAAAAATAAAAGATAAGCATGGGTTGCCTCCCACGAAGCGCTTGTTTTTGTTCGAGTCACGAGCCTGACTCCACCCTTATTTACTGTGTAATAGGGTGTTGTTCCCCCCACTTGGGATCAAGTGCGGGTGATAATAGAAATAAACACGAAAAGAGTGTAAATTTGCTAGTAAAGATGAAAGAAATAAATAAAGATCATACCTTGGCAATAAATGTACATCTTTCCTATCCTTACCCGGTTTGGTTGATAAATTGGATGACTTGACCATTCCATTTGAAAGAGTAGTATGTTGAGGAAAAATGAGTCTCCTTTCTTCTTGGTTAGTCTCTTTGGTAGTAAGGCGTCCCTTGACTTCCGCAGAAGATGAGAAAGGGTCTTTGGCAAGTAAAAGTTCGAGTTCCTCTATATACTTCATAGGGTCGAAATCATCATCTTCATCAATCATAGCAATGTTTAAGAGCTCATCACCAAACTCTTCCTCAAGCTCCACCAAATACGGGTTGATCACAGGTGCTTCAATAGGTAGTGTAATAAATTTGACCTCCTCATTCTTTTGTTTTGCAACCTGTTTAGGAAAACTAGCAAGATTATTAGTAACGGGTTTATAATAATTAAATAAATTTGTACCACTTTGTGTTGTAAGTGACTCCAATTCATCTTGTGAATCTCCATCTTCAACTAGTAGTCTTGCAATTTCAGCATCGTCCCGAATTTCATCCTTCATTAAGTAATCCCAGATTTCTTCAAAATCCCTTGTTGGGTCAAAATCTGGTTGAGGTATGTCATCATAAACTATGGTGTCAAATGGTTCGAAATCAAAATTAGAATACTTTTCATCTTCATCCTTTGGATTGTCTAAAGGTGGTAATACGATTGCAGAATATTCTTCAATGTAAGGTTCCGTATACACATCATCTTGTGCAATCTCCGGAGAAAAAGTACTATCAAGAACAATTGTCGGAATTGGTTTCACGATATATGAATCTTCTTCATCATCATTTGATATACACCAAGTGTGTTGAAATGGCAATTTGTTTCTCTCATTCCTTGACTTTTCTCGTCCTAAAATCAAGTATTCTTCCATAGTGATTTCTTTCGTCTCAATGACTTGTGCACCATATCTTGCTCTTTTCCAATTATACACCTGATTATTGCTCAAGGCTTTTTCCTCTTCAAACCTAACATATTCTTCCATTGTAATATCCGGATCGTCCATCTTCCTGAAATAAAACTTACTCGTGCAAAAGAAGAGTGAAACAATCAAAGTAAAATAAAACTTACCGATGATTTTCAATTTTTATTTTTATGTTTTATTTTATTTTTACTAACTACTAATGTATTATGCAAGTTTGAACCTTTCTTAACTTAGGTGTGTTTAAAGTCTTGGTGGTATTATAGATTCCTGCATTTCCTGTGGATACATCAAATATGAAGCTTAAACGTTCTCATCCACAAGAAAGATGATTTTTGCTCTTACACTAATAATGGAGGATCATACCGAGCAAATCTCAGGGGAGTTTTTCTGTTCTAATTCTTTTATTTTCCAGTTTTTAACCTTTTATACAAACAACGAGGACGTTGTTTAACTTAAGTGGGGGGATTGGAGAATTAGAACACTTAACACTTACTTGTCCTAAACTTTTCAAAAATTATGCTTAAAATGTGCTTAATATATCAAAATTTAAAATTTTTTAGCATGTTTTTGTTTAAGATCTAAGTTACATAGCTGCACACATGACGTTATTTTCAAAAATTGTGATTTTTCAAAATTCACAAATCTATGAGTGTGCCGGTGACTTGTAAACTTTAGAACTTGGCTTGTATACTATTCGAGACCACCATAATAAGTATTATTTATATAATTGGAATGACTTGTCTAAATTGGTAAAATTCTAGGATTACACCCAAATAGCCTTTATATGTTATATGTTATTAGCTAACTACACTGGTTGGTTAACCCCCGTATAAACCCTTTTGTTACTCTCACTTTTAGAGTAAGATACCCCTAGAAAAATACTCAGAGCCATTCCTTTCGTTTCTTACACCAATGTTTAAAATGTTTCGTTACACCCTTACACCTTAGCCTACCCTGTAGATTAAAATCCGTGGTTGGTTAATTGCTTTAGGCAAAGTGTGTTTCCTTACATTACCTGTGTTCGCGTGCGTAATTCATTATCTTTGGTTAGGTCGGGAAATTGCACAATGCAATTGGAGTGAAAGTAAATATTGTATATCTTTGAGTTTATTTTTCGTGTGTTTACTACTTTCACTATTACCGTTATTTCTGAAGTCATGAAAAGTATGGAAAAATTATCCAGAATTATCATTATAGTGATGTGGTGAAATTTTACACATCTTTGTTTATGTTTAAAAAAAAAAAAAAAAAAAAAAAAAAAAAGAAAAAAAAAAAAAAATAGAAAAGAGAAAAGAAAAAGAAAAAAGGAAGAGTTGGATGTTTGTTTTAACCAACTTATGTAAAGTTTTGTATTAAGTGGTCGATATCACCACTAGTTGTTGTATATTATATCTATGGATTGAATGGGAGTTGGCAGTTATGGGAACACCAACTAAGGTTATTCTTTGATTAAGATCTTGTTGAGTATAATTCATGTCTACCTAAAGCGTGTGTTTCAAGTGTTAAAGCGTGAGTTATTCTATGATATGAGTCTTATTCATGGGATGGTTGGGATAGTGATTAACCACACTTAGGATTTTAATTTATTTGTTTTGTTTAATTTTCATTTTACACCAATTTGTATCCCAAATATTATCCATACCCTATATTATTCTTTATCCAAACCTTTGATTTATTGAGATTAGGGATTTGAGCAATCTTAGGTATCGTAGTCGTGGATTCGGCTATGTATTTATGATTTTGTCGCCCTTTTTGATATAATATTATTGGTGAAGATTACTTGGTCCTATCTTTAGCCTATTCGAGTTAAGGATTTGAGCAATTGCAAGTATCGTGTTCGTGGATTCGATCATGTATTTGTGATTTTGTCGCCTTTTCTGGAATCTGAGATCGATAGAGATTAAGGAGAATGATTAACCCTTAAGCCTACAAACCCTTTTTACCGCTTTAGACTTGTTATTCCTTGGCTTTAGTGGGGGAGATGTGTATACTTGCCAAGCTTATGATAGAATATTCGTCACGACTGGACAGTTAAACGATTAGATTTGCTTTTATCAAATTATTTTATTTTACTTCTAATTCGTTAAGTGTTTGGTTGTGTGATTATGACAAAAATGAATACATGCTTAAATATAAAAATAAATCCTAATATCTTTTAGGATACATTTTCATAAGATTAATTCTAAGGTTTACTTGGGGACAAGTAAAGTTCAAGTGGGGGGATATTTGATGAACTCAAATAAGTACATTTTATTACCATCATTTATCCTATTTATTTGACTTGTTTTATTATATTATATGTGAGAATTGATACTTAATCGTTTACTTTTGTAATTCTCAGTTAAAAACAAGCATTTGGTGAAACTTGGCGATTTTAGACTAATTATGGAGCAAAACAAGCAAGAAGATAAGAGTCTATTGAAATGTACAAGATCAAGACATTCTGCTCCAGATACGCCGCATCTTGCTTATTACATACGGCGCATCACTATCAAGATTTCACAAGATACGATCCAAGATATAAGAGGACATGCGCCGCATCTGAGAATGGAGTTACGCCGCATCTTCTGGCGGTGTACGAATATTCCTGAATATATTAATCTTGGACCCCACGCGAAGTTAAGTCAATGCGCCGCATCTACTTATTAGATGCGCCGCATCTTACCCTCAGACAGAAACTATAAATACCCCAAGACCAGACGAATTTCGAGAGAATATATACGAAGTACGAAGTACAGAAACCCTAAGGCCGAATTCAGACGATTAGGCAGCACAAGACACACCCGAACGAAGATACAAGAGCTGTAAGAAGGTCCTGCAGGTATTTAATTCATTAAGTAGTTTTGTTTTATTGTGTTAGTAAACTTTAATTCATCAGGATTGGTGGCTTGTGTAATGTGAGGAGAAAGATTGCACTCCCTTAAAACTGCTTTCCCATCAATTAAAGTTTATATGTTGATGTCTTTGGTTACTACTTATTAGTGCATTGATAACCTCTGTGTTTATTAGTGGCCTGCGCATTTGACTACGGAAGAGAATGTGGCTCCCACGGTTGTTACTAAATTGATCACTTAGGAATGACTTTTAGACATAAGTAATCATTAAGGGATTTCTCGCCGATAAGATTAGGGCCAACGAGAAAGGGTTAATTACATACACTTCATATAAAACTATCAATAAAACAAGTGACAATCTACTTAATCATCAGGACAAGTCTTCTTATTGTCTCAGGTATTTATCTGTGTACGTGCGTGCCTATCGCTGATTCGTGCTCATTAGTTTAGTTTATTATTTAATTGCAACCAAAACGTGTCAGTCTCTCAGGCTGAACCCCCTTGCGTTAGATTAGGTTGTATAGCTAACTTAGAATATTAAAATACTGATTAGAATGACTAGATAATACGTTCCACTCTTAGTGATCGACACTCTACTTACCATTATATTCATACTGACCGGGTACATTGCTCGTTAAGTGTGTGTGTTATTGATAAGTCGGCTAAATATAAATTTAAAACTTGAGTAGGCATTAATACTGCTAAACCGCAACGACACATCACGCGCATCAGCGAAGGTGAAGGCTGAACATCAGAGACCGTCAGGGTTATTGATACAACCTGAACTCCCTGTTTGGAAATGGGAGCGGATCACCATGGACTTCATCACTAAACTACCCAGAACAGCTAGTAGTTGTGATACTATTTGGGTAATAGTAGATCGACTCACTAAATCCGCTCACTTTCTTGCAATCAGTGAAAACGACAGTATGGATAAACTCGCCCGGCTATATCTGAAAGAAATTATTTCTCGACATGGTGTGCCAATATTGATTATCTTGGATCGAGACAGTCGTTTCACGTCAAATTTTTTGAAGTCACTCCAGATGGCCATGGGATCAAACCTCGATATGAGTACTGCTTACCATCCCCAAACAGACGGCCAGAGCGAGAGGACTATCCAGACTTTGGAAGATATGCTTCGAGCCTGTGTTATTGATTTCGGAAAAGGCTGGGAGAGATACTTACCTTTGGCCGAAATTTTCTACAACAATAGCTATTATGCGAGCATTAAGGCCGCACCTTTTTAGGCATTGTATGGCCGAAAATGTCGATCCCCGATCTGTTGGGCGGAGATTGGCGGCAGTCAACTCACTGGTCCCGAACTTGTTCTAGAAACGACCGAGAAGATAGTTCAGATCCGAAACCGTTTGCAAGCTGCACGTGATCGACAAAAGAGCTATGCCGACAAGAGACGTAAACCTCTCGAATTCCAGGTCGGAGACAGGGTCATGTTAAAAGTCTCACCATAGAAAGGGGTGATACGTTTCAGCAAGCGCAGAAAACTCAGTCCTCGTTACATTGGACCATTCCAAATTCTTGATAGAATCGGACCGGTAGCCTATCGACTTGAGCTACCACCAGAACTGAGTAATGTGCCCAACGTGTTTCATGTATGTAACCTGAAGAAATGTCTTTCTGAAGAAACCCCGGTTGTTCCTTTGAGAGAAATCCGGACAGACGAGAACTTAAACTTTATCGAGGAACCGGTGGAAGTTATGGATCGTGAAGTTAAACGACTGAAGCACAGTCGCATTCCTATCGTTAAGGTCAGATGGAACTCACGCCATGGTCCTGAGTTTACATGGGAACGAGAGGACGAGATAAAGCGAAAGTACCCTCATCTCTTTTCAAACGTATCAGGTAACTCGAACTGAAACCCGGGACGGGTTTCTTCTGAGGCTGGGAGGCTGTGACAACTGGAAAATTCGGGAGCCTTTTCAAATTACCGCATTACGTTTTTAAAACGAATATTTTGCCTCTTGTAATCACTTTTGGATGTGTTGGATATTTTATCCGGATTTTGGTTTATATATCGTGGATTTTCATTATGTGATGAGTATTTCCTTGTGTACCCAGTGAGGCACTCCGTGAGTCGGCACAATTAGATCTAATAAAAATGAGAAATATTGATTTTTGGACGCGCTAATTGAATAAAGACGTATTTATAGTCGTTTTGAACGGAAAAATTATTCTAAAATCAATGGAACACATTAAAATTTCTCGGGAAGTCGTCTCGATACTTAAATCTATCCCGGTTACGTGTTATAGGAAGTTTGGCAAAATGCCACTTCCCACCCTGCGCCCAAGTTACACAATCAGTCCTTGAGGGGCCTTATGCATTTAAAACTAGTCCTTTGCCTATATAAGGATAAGTCATAGGTCAATTAGGGTTATCCCCTTTCTTTTTCCCTCACCAGCCGCACCAATACTCTCTCTTACCTCTCACCCTTTCTGGCCACACTTTCCGATGACCACCACACGCCCTCACCGCCCCTCCTCTTCTTACACCACCACCACCAAACCTCGTCTCTTGCAACCCTCAATCCATTTCTCAACAAAACGCGCTCAAAACCTTCACCCCACCATCACACGTGCCACCCCGTATCTTTTCCGACCAAGATATATTCTCATCCGAGAGTGTTAAAGGTAGGAAACACCGGGTCACCCGTGGTTGTGACTTGATGTGAAATAAACTCGAGCATATCGAGTTATTTTTACTTTCTTTGGTTCGAATGGGTGATAAAAACGATCGGGTTTCATATTTTATTAACTAAAATGTAACTAATAAACGTTTGGTATCATCTTTTTGGTTGCGTGGTGTCGATTTGGTCTTGTCAAGGTTATGTCGTGAGCTTTAGCTCACGTCCGTGGTCTATTGAATGCGATGTAGTCGAGTCTTGTGGTCTTGTGTGTATCTTGTTTATTATTGTATTGTGGTCATTATATTCGGACCTAGGGTTGGTAAAACCCTAGGATGCACCAAGATATTTGATGGAATTTGGATTTGGTTACTGTTTTAAATTATGTTGTTACATATTGGTTATTTTGAGGCTGTTGAGAATTGATGTCGAGGAGACCTTAGGGTCGATATGGTTATTTGTGGCGTCGAGAGATGGAGCCGAGACAATTAGGATCTCGGCTTGGATATATTCTTGGGGATGTTGTTGTTTCTTGTGGATGTTGATTGATGTTTGCGTGAACGGGAGGAGTTGGTAGATAATGTGCCGTAGGTTTATTTGGCCGTTAAAAATTGTTGGTGTTTGATTGCGGCATTATTATTTGGATATATTGAAACATGTTGATATTGAGCCACGTCGAGTGTCGCCGAGACTAACTAGTCTCGTTGCGGCCTCGACAAGCCAAAACAAATACTTGGACTTGATTATTGATATTGGACTTTTGAGGATTGACTTTTGACCCGAGTATGTTATAAACTTGGAAAGTGACTCGAAATATGAGATAACTCGTAAAAGCTTAAATGACATCATTAAATTATAACTTAGGATATTAAATAACGAGTTCATGGTTACTTAATATTCTAAAGGTTAAAAAGGAAAAGTTAAATGACGCGTAAGGCGTTATTTAATATTTTGACAAATAAAAAGTAATAAGTGCGAGTTATTTATTATTTCGAGGGCACGCAAATCGAGGAGTGCTATTTATAGAAATATTTATGTTTTGTGGAATTAGTGCCAAGTCTCGGTTCAGTTGGCGTTAATAAACCCGACCCACATGGTTATCGGACTTATTGGGCTGACGAGTCCAATAAGCATGTCGGAAGAGTTTTATTAATGAGCAATTCATCCTTATGACTTACGAAGTATGATTATTGAGTTTTGGGATGATAAATTAAACGAAGGAATTGCGAGACTTAGAACTCGATAAGAACACGAAAATTCGTCCGCATAACTTATCAAATCAAAACTTAGTCATACGTCCTGGTTTGTGAGTCGTTTCGGTTTTAGTCATTATGAGGCGTGAGTACACTTGAGTCATGTCGTGTCACCACTACACACCCCTCGATACCAAACGCTAATAACTAATATAAGAAAGAGATTTTGGAATTTAAAATGGAATCTACTTGGGATAGTTAGCTTTTGGAAACTTTTACATTTGGAGACTATGTTAAGGCGAGTTTACATTATTAGGATGTGCCGAGTCCGTGAGTGCCGATACTTGAGAGCTTCCGATTACTTTGCTTCTGTAGATCTTGTTTGTGCTTTGCTTGCTTGAGGTGAGTTCATAGCCTCACTTTTACTCTTATAAATGTTTATTTAACTTGGGGGAGAAAACATGCAAAACCGTTTTAAGGATCCTACTGCTATTTTTGTTTTTCTATAACTTGTTGACTGGCTAAGGTTAGATATGCGACATGTTTGTCTTAGACCAGGGTAGCAAATAATCTAGTTATATTTTGCTATAACATGGTGCCTGGCTAAGAACTGATATATCTAGGGCCCTACTATGATTGTCAATATGAAATAGGGCTTTTGTGACCTGTCATATTGATACTTGATGAATCGTGTTTGTTGGTATTGTGGGATTGTGATTTATATCTATCTTAATCCAGTGTAGCAAATTCTTATCTTGGTCCGCCGTTACTTATTACTTAAACCTATGAACTCACCAGCGTTAGTTGACTTTTAGCATGTTTTCTCAAGTAATTGATGATGTTTACTTTGGCTTTTATTGTTGGAGGCTTGGCGTATGCCATGGCTAAGGATCAACCTAAACTCTGATAATGCTTTTGGGGACCTATCTTGTTTATTTTCTTTTGGTCCTTACTTTAATTACTTTCAGTACTTTTGGTTAAATGTAGACTCGAGATATGGATTTTGAAATGTTTTATGTAAATGGATAATGTTATCCTGCTTTCTATGCTTGTGTTGTGTACCAATTTCATAGCACCCCAAGAACTTGTTTTACCTTTCGCTGAACCAAATTTTGGGGGTGTTACACTTCACTTCCTGGATGTCCAAGTCGTTGATGCCATGTATACTGACTAGTGAGATAGGCTTGAGGAATAGGAGAGGGTTGCGTGACAGGGTATAGGTCTCCAGTGCTATCACAGCGGAGCAGCACCCGACGAGTTTGAAAGTCTTTAACAGAAAAACCAAAAGGATCAAATTCAACAGTACAATAATTGTCACAAACAAATTGACGAACGAAAATAAATTTTTTGACTATACTAGGTGTAATTAAAACATTACTTAAATGAAGAGGACGAAAAGGCGTAGGCAAAATACTATGTCTAGAGTTAGTAACGGGAATAGAATGCCCATCACCAACAGCAACAGATGAATAAATACACGAATTAAAAACATTATTTAAATGAAGAGAGCGAAAAGGCGTAGGCAAAATATTATGTCCAGAGTTAGTAACGGGAATAGAATGCTCGTCACCACCCCTCGCCACCACCACCCGCCACGACTGCCACTCTCCACGACTGCCACCCGTCACGACCGCCACCCGCCACCACCGTGGCAACGGCGAAGGCGGTGATGGTGGTGGTGATGGGTGCTGGTAGTGGTATAACTATATATAAAAAAAAAAAAAAAAAAAAAAGTACTTTTCAACTACCGGCCACCTAAAAAATTAAATACAAGCCGTTAGTCGCCCAAAAAAATACTGATAATGTACCTTACACACCACTTACACAAAAAAAGTACTAGCATGCGACACTTGTTAACATTTTAAGGTAGACGACTAGTCGCCAAAGTCTATTTTGGGAAGTCAATTTTTTTTTGGTAGAAAACGTAGTACCATTTCAATTTTGGGACAAAAAGAGAATTTGCTCTAATAGAAAAGGAGACGATTTGCACATATGGGTTAGTGATTGACACACTTAAATGTAGAAACTGTTAAATCATGATATATATACACTACAACTGTTTAATGTATAAGTTGATGCGTCTTAATAAAAAATTGAGTATGCAAATCATTTCCCTAAGAGCTGTGGGTATGGTAGAGGGGAAGCACGCCAAATCCTATGTGGACATGGTTTTGACGCCGCCAATAGCATGGCATCCCCCCCCCCCCCCCCCCCCCCCCCTTTCTTGCTGCCAAGTCCAACACCAAATAACTGGTGAACACCATCTTTTTTTTTTTTTTTTTTTTTTTTTTTTAATTGGGTTTGTGTTTAATTGGGTATGGTGAGGCCCAAGTGACATGTGAAATGGATGTTATAAGGGAAGGGATATTTTGGTGTGTGATTGATAAAAGTGAGATGCAAAAATGGTGTTGAGGAGACACTGAAAATGAGTTTTTGGCATGCTACGATACATGACACTCTAATAGAAAGGTTGCATCATTGGTTGCGTTTGCGAGTTGTTATAATACTGTTACGACCCAAATTGCATGTATACTTTCAATTTTCAAATAACACATAGTTTTGAAAATTATTACTAACTATACTTTTCATCAATAAAAAATTATTTATACGCGCTAAAATTTCTTTTAATAAACAAATATTTTAAGATAGCTCAAAATTAACAACATGAACTTATAAATTGCAACGGAAAGAGTATATGTTTTAGCTATGTAGAGGCCTTTAAATATTAATCAAATTTGAATTTTAAACTTAATGTTTGGCGCGGAGTTTTTTGGAGTTTTTTTAGGCAATGAGCGGTGAGAATGAGCTTTTTTATTTTTGATGTTCGTTTGGTAAGAGTGCAATGAGTTGTAGCAATTTTTTAAGAAAGTTTTTTTCCAATGCTTTATTTTGAAGCTGTGGATATATTCAATGACTAAAATACCCCCTACCCCATCCCTAATATATCCATATAAATTTCTTTAAAAACATCGCATCTAATTAAGAAAATTAACAGTAGTACTAGTTCTTCACACTACTTTAAAACCGATAACTATTTTATTTCAAGTTCACACAAACTACTTTAAAACAAAACATATACGCTTTTTCACCCGGTTAAAACCAACATGCTCCTATTATCTAACACAAACATCAGATTGAAGGTGATGTTTATTGTGGTGTGGTGATGGCAAGGTGTTTGGTGAGGCGGCGTGTAACAAAATTGATTCAATATGGCACGTCGTCGGTAGTACATTACTAGTGTATAACGGTATTATGAAATGTCCAGCATGTAAACGTAACTTTATTATTTATTTAGACAATTTTCTATTAAAATATGCATATGTCCTTTTACGTCATTTTACATATATATAAATACAGCTACAGCTATGTTACCAAACGTTTTTATTTAAAAAACAGCTATTGCTCACGGCTACTGCTCACAGCTACTGCTCACTGCTACTGCTACTTTTACCAAACACAGCCTAAGTTTTCACCCGTATATATTACCGGTTATTAAACGCGATTTGTAAAATTAATATATTTCGATATATTGTGATTCGTTGCATTATAACGCCGTGATAAATGTTGTTCTAATAAACATGTTGATATGATTAGTTTAAGCTAATAGATATAATAATATTTAAAAATAACAAGAATATGTACAAGATTTAGTTTTTTAAACATTTAGTTTTCTTGAAATGACATTCTCCTTTAGATGATTAGATTGTTTTAGATTAAGGTATATGAAATATCATTAATACTTCGGAGTAATACGGCAAAAAGGCGCATCTTATTACGAAATCCTTTGATTTATCAGTTAATCTTTTTGCAATGGAAACCCTAATGAAGTTAGCAAAACTGTCAACTCACCACTAACAAGTTTGCGTGCTACCAACACGAATATAAGGAACAATCCTAGTACCAAGTTCTTTGTAAAATAGACCATAAAATATAAGTTGTTTTAGGAGGTGTTTGTGATTGCAAGTATCAGCGGAGCTTATTAATTTCCTCTAAAATAATAAATTATATTGTTAGATTTTTTATTTTTTATTTTTTAATTTTTAATTTTTTTTTGAACTAAAATTATATTGTTAGATCTCAAAACTCAAAAAAAATATTTCTATGAATTAAATACTCGGTAAGAAAAGAAACAAAAAATTGATACGCCAACGTATATAGTGTCCCCTATTAAACTAAAAAATATATGAAACACCCACGTAGATATATTTCTTAACAAACTTACTGTTAAGTGTTAACCCATATCAATACTATCGTATGAATTGTTCCTATCAAAATATGTAATTAGGTAACTTTATATCAAACCTTTTAAGCAAAAAGGTTGGATTTTGCATGGGACAACTGAGTAGTTTTTCTCTTACGAACCTTGTGCCAAAAACTTGAGTTTAGCAAGTGAATAGCATAATGTTCAACACCACCAACATACACATTAGCTGAACCCAGTACCTGCAAGTTTCCAACAATAAGAAAAGGTTGACCTTTATCTGATTGTATTTAATCATAAATTTCTTTAAAAGAAAAGTTCAATGTTACATTTTTGGTTCTTATCAACCAATTGTGTTGAGTTTTAAGGATCTAAAAATCTTAAGTAGTACCTGTACGTAAGCATAAGATAGTGCTACTTTCTTCTGAATTCAATGCTATAATACCATAACAATACAAATGATGTGTTGTTTTGCTAAATATGACGTCCCGTTGGGTTTTTTTTTTTTAATAAAGTTCGGCCTTGTATTTTTTAAAACTCACTTCCGCTTTTTTTTTTTTTTTTTTTTTTTTTTTTTTTTTTTTTTTTTTTTGACGTGTGTACTTTTACATGTATTTTTTTCTCAAAACAAAGTTTGACCAAAATTAAACCAAACTCAATTTTGACTTTTATTAGCCAATTACATTAATCGCTTTTATTACGTGGCAAAATAAAGCAATCAACTTGGTCTTTGTGATTTGACCAGATTGCATGTCTGGTCCCTATCTTTTTGAAAGTGCAGTGAACATCCCTATTTTGAACTTTAGATTGCAAATACAGTCCCCCGATCGATGTGAAATGACCAAATTACCTTTGTCTTCTTCCTTTTCTATCAGGGGTAATTTGGTCATTTCACATCGATAAGGACTGTATTTGCAATCCAAAGTTCAAAATAAGGACGTTCACTGCACTTTCAAAAAGATAAGAACCAAACATGCAATTTGGCAAAACCACAAGGACCAAAAATGCAATTTACTCTTATTTTATTATGTACTGTAAAAGATAAGGTGATGAACACAATAACGAGGAAGAATATGAAAAGGGAGTTACTTAACATCACATCAGCGCCACATCAGTTTTCTCTTTCTACAACCAACTTCACTACCAACTTAGTGTAATAAGAAACAAACACCACCACCAAAACATAACTCACTTAACACAAATATACCCTACAAAGACCTTTTAATAGACACACACACAACAAACCTCCCACGACTGGGTCGTCTGCACGACCGAGTGCTTCAAGACGCGTCAAAGGGGGGAGGGGTAATAAGGAGTGTTGGAATTATACTACCATGACAATCATATATAGCCAATTACATTAATCGCTTTTATTACGTGGCAAAATAAAGCAATCAACTTGGTCTTTGTGATTTGACCAGATTGCATGTATGGTCCCTATCTTTTTGAAAGTGCAGTGAACATCCCTATTTTGAACTTTAGATTACAAATACAGTCCCCCGATCGATGTGAAATGACCAAATTACCTTTGTCTTCTTCCTTTTCTATCAGGGGTAATTTGGTCATTTCACATCGATCAGGACTGTATTTGCAATCCAAAGTTCAAAATAAGGACGTTCACTGCACTTTCAAAAAGATAAGAACCAAACATGCAATTTGGCAAAACCACAAGGACCAAAAATGCAATTTACTCTTATTTTATTATGTACTGTAAAAGATAAGGTGATGAACACAATAACGAGGAAGAATATGAAAAGGGAGTTACTTAACATCACATCAGCGCCACATCAGTTTTCTCTTTCTACAACCAACTTCACTACCAACTTAGTGTAATAAGAAACAAACACCACCACCAAAACATAACTCACTTAACACAAATATACCCTACAAAGACCTTTTAATAGACACACACACAAAAAACCTCCCACGACTGGGTCGTCTGCACGACCGAGTGCTTCAAGACGCGTCTAAGGGGGGAGGGGTAATAAGGAGTGTTGGAATTATACTACCATGACAATCATATATATATAAACCAAAACCATCAAAGAACACATATAGCGGAAGCAAAGGATACATATAACATATAAATAATTAACCAAATATAAAGTGAACGTACCTTGATGACACTAGTACAAAAATGGGATTTAGTCACACATGCAGTTTTTCGAACGGCCACACAGTAACTTTTTTATGTGACTAAATGTACCAGAATAAAATAAACAGCCACACTTGATCCGACTTGTGTGACCATTTCGGAATTACATCTGAGGCTACAGCCACACATTTGAATATTTTCGTGACTAGAGGTATCTGGTAAAACTTGTTTTGAGTTTTTAGTCACTTATAATTTGGGACGTGTGACGGATACAAATAAGTTTGAAACATTAGTCACAATATATATATACATATGTGACAAATATATGTCACACAATTGAAAAGTGTGACCAAAATCCATATATGGTCACATGAAGTAATTGTGTATGTGGCTAAATCATATACTTAATTTTGTCACACATTATTTAAATGTGACTGCTAATTTTTGTTGAAAATTTAGCCACATGAATTTAAAATGTGTGACAACTAAAAAAGTAAGTTTGAAGCATTAGTCACGATATGCATTTAAAAGTGACAAATATATGTCACACACTTGAACAGTGTGACCAAATGTCATATATGGTCACACTTTTGCTTTATAATTCAAATATTTTATAATCTGATTTTATAGTATTTCTCAAATTTTTATATCTCCCCCACAAATTTTCACTGCTCCCGCTCACTTTTTTCCCCAAAATCAAATTTACATTTTCATTCTCCCCTCACATATTTTCACTACTCCCGCCTACTATTTTCACTACTCCAGCACACTGCTAACACCAATTCATTTCATTTCCCCAAAATCTATATTCATTTCATTTCATTTGATTTCATTTCCACATAAACCCTAAAAACCAAAATCAAAATCAAAATCAAAATCAAAATCAAAATCAAAATCAAAATCAAATGAAATCAAATGAAATGAAATGAAGATCGATTTTGATTTGCTGTGAAAATACACTTTTGGGCGACTTTTTTTATTAAAACTGAGTTACGAGGTGTTATGATGTGAAAATACACTTTTGGGGACTTTTCTTATTAGCAAACCTATTCATTTTAACCATGTATTGTTTTGGATAATGCCTAACTCCAGAGTACTTATGTTATCAGGATTTCATATATGAGGACGAGCTTAATAATTTCGTGGAGACTGGTTCTCTTTCCGAGCTTATTACAGCCTTCTCTCGTGAAAGTGCCACTAAGGAGTACGTGCAACACAAGATGATTCAGAAGGTAAATAAAAGAACTATCACAAGATCAGGCTTTTCCGTTTATTAGAATGTTTCATCATTTTTTATATGAAAATGTTCCTGCAGGCTTTGGATATCTGGAATTTACTTTCTGAGGGAGCATATTTGTATGTTTGTGGTGATGCCAAAGGCATGGCCAAAGATGTACATCGGACTCTACACACCATTGTGCAAGAACAGGTATGTTGAATATTTCAACAGATTAATTAATGTTTATTTAATTGTATTCTATAGATCTGATTTGGATTAATAATATATAGCTATTTATATATATTTTTCATTTACACAAGTTTAGGAGTAGGTGTATTATATATTTATATGGCCACACAATCGGCTGAGATGTGGACACAATCGGCTGAAATCAAAATCCACTAAAATCAAATAAAATCATGGCGTGTCGCGGGTAGGAGATGCTCGTCAAGGCTGTCGTCAGCACCGGTCTACTTGATAATAATTTTCTTTATTGTTAAGTCATAATCATGTGTCCAATGGTGTCTCCTTTTGTTTACTTTTGTGGGGTTTGTACTAGCAGTTAGCTACGGGGCATAGTAGAGGGAAATTTCAACAAGTTTTATGTGAAAAAAGGATCAATTTGGGTTCTTAACTTATATCTATGAATTAAATGATAAACATACTTTTAGATAATTATCTCGTCAAATATGATTTGCGTTATATCTTTAATAATAGTATTTTCTTTCAAATAAAAGTACTTTTAGATAATTATCTCGTCAAATATGATTTGCGTTATATTTGACATGTTCCCTTTAAGCCAATTTTCTTTTACTTCACTTGTCTGACCCACAAGAGACAAAACATAACTTGCAGCAACTCATTCATAAGTAAATTGGTTGAAATAGCTGCCTCTAAAATGGTCCATCTGGTGTTCGCTTCTTCATTTGCTTTTGTCACCTTTTATTTTTAACCTTACAAACCAACTCACTGCATTTTTTACTTATACAAATGGCAGGTCCTGCTAATAATTTGGACTCTGCTTCTGGAGATAATGCACCTGTGCTTCACTTGTGACTTTAAGTTTTTTAAATTGTTTTCTGTAAATTTGGAAATGGACTGTTGGTACTTATGATTCAGGATGCCTAACCTTGTCTCTTGTGGTTTGATATGTAGCCTGAGAAGACATCAGGAACCATCAATCAACAGCTTGCTGCTATTGCTCCAGCGTTGGAGCAATTGTTGAAGCAGAAGGAAGAGAGGAGAAAGGAGTTCTTGTACAAACACAAATACAAAAGAGAAGGTACAAGTTTACGAGTTGACGAGTCTGACCTATCTTTAAAGAAGTTGGATGCATTTCGTGACCAGGGATTTGCAAGTGGAAGTCTCGATGAAGATGCGTCTTCTGTGTGACTGTTTGCTGCCCGTGGAATGGAGCTTCTATGTGCACAATCATATAGTCAAAAATTAGGTCTATGCCGAAAGGGTTGGGCCAATTAATGTTCTTTGCTCATTCGCTGAAGCAGCTCTGAGGTATGCAACTTACAAAATATTTACATTCATTTGCTGCATTTCTGTCATAGAATACTAGATATGTATATCATTCATCACTTATAGTTGTTGTAGTTTTTGTTAGTTGGATTATACCATCTCTGTACTGCTTGAAAGAAAACCACAATCTCCATGATGAAACTGAAATTTAGGATTTGATTAATTTGTAAGATATTACATGTGATCATTGTTCACTTGATTCTTTTTAACTCTATGAAAACACATGTACAACTTGTATACAGCAAAATATTATTGTTCTTCATAGTTTTTCAGCTCATGCTTTATAGCTGGGCTCCTCATGATATCCTAGATATGTATTTTTATGATAATAGCATGCAACTTAATACATTCCTGTTTATAGTTTTGTAATCTTTAAATTTACTTTGATTGTGCTCAAATGTAGCAGCCAACTCACATAAGCATGAAACAAACGAGTCCCCAGACCTGCAGGAAGGTAGTAGTGTTGAGAAGCCCCTCACAAGTGTTACCAAGTACATTTGGAATATATAGGCAGAAGTCCAAGAGAATCCTGATCGAGTCATCGGATAGTGAAGTTTTGAAATTATTCAAGGCAAGAAACAACAGACACGAGCTAGTGTATTTTTAATACTGCTAGATATTATAGTATGAGCAGGTGTATTAGTTATGTTAGTTATAAGTTAGTACTGTTGGTTCATACATTTAGTAGTGCTATTAGATATTATTGTATTTGAATTTGTTTTTATATATATTTGAATTTGTTTTGCTATATATTGATTTCTTAAATGTGACTAAAAGATGTATATAGTTACACTTAATAACACTTTTGGTCACTGTTTGTTTAATTTGTTGTGTGACTAAATATTACAAAAGGCCACACGCAAAAAAATTCATGTGGCAATTGGATAATCAATAGTCACACAAAATACAATTTTCTTCACTTTAAACAACATATGGTCACACTAATTAACAATTTTGGTCACTTTATGCTTAATTGTATGTGACTAAATACCCGAAACAAACATGCTTTGTGTGACTAAATATTACAAAAGGCCACACACACAAAAATTCATGTGACCATTGGATAATCAATAGTCACACAAAATACACATTTCTTTCACTTTAAACAGCATATGGTCACACTTATTGACACTTTTGGCCACTTTTTGCTTAATTGTATTTGACTAAATACCCAAAACAAACATGTTTTGTGTGACTAAATATTACAAAAGGCCACACAAACATAAAATTCAAGTGACCATTGGATGAACAATAGTCACACAAAATATACATTTCTTCACTTTAAACAACATATAGTCACACTTATTCACACTTTTGGCCACTGTTTTTAAAATTGTATATGACTAACTCGAAAAAAACAATACACGTTGTGTGACTAAATCATCACAATCGTCACATTTATTATATATTCATGTGGCCATAGGATGGGAAATAGTCACACATACTGATAAATTCAACAAAACTTGTGCCTAATTGGTCACACATATTCGGGTTTTGGTCACTCTTTTTCATTGAAAACGGTCACAAACTAAACAATGTGACCATATGGACCCTTTAGTGGCGCGACTTTTTGTCACACACACCCAAAAAAACGTGTGTGACTATATGCATATAGTCACGCATTTTGGGTGTGACGATATCCAGTTTGTGTACCAGTGTGATTCTAGCAAGAACAAGAATCAAACCATGCAATATGGATGATGAACCCTAATTAGGGTTAATAGGATTATAAGAATTGCCCCTTACCGATTTTGCAATTCAATCCAAGATTTTTACAATAATATGTAAGAACCACGTTCTTGTACACACGTACTAAACCAAACTAAAGTAATGCAAGTTAATAATCACAAAATTAAACCAAACGTTTTGTTTAATAACAAAGGTCGATCGGCCCTCAAGAGGGTTTATGATCGATCGAATTTTAAGAACAAGAAGGGAAGAAAACTTTAGGTTTAGCTAGTGCATAAGAGGTACTAAAAACTAAAACCTTAGGTTTGCTTATATAGGGAATGAAAACTTAGAGCCCAAGTTGGACTTGGATTAAGAAACCCTAATCCAACCCCTAAACCGACCGGCCTCCTTCTATGGAGTGGATCCGGAACCTTCTTGGCTACTAATTACATTCTAGTCCTTTCCTTATTTTATTTAACAACCGTTAGTCACTTCCGTTAAATACTAACGTTCGTTATTTATTTTGTGATAATTAATAATCAAATATAACGTTTTACATTTAATTATTAATCTTTAGTTCTCATACGTAATGTGTGCAATCCCGTGATCTCGAGTTCGATCCTAACACACGACTACTATTTTATGTCTATTAAACTAACAGCTCACACTTAGACATATCATAATAGTTGTGATCACATTGGTTAGCGTCTTGCAACGCGCCGATGCCTCTAGTACAATTCGAGTAGGTCTCCTGGAAAAACCTTTAATGATTCATCATTATTATTATCCTTTTGTTTCTAATACTACACCAAATAAAGATATGGATATTATCTTTATTCGAAATTCTGTTTCTCGTTGTTTGTGATTGAGCAAGATTACCAAATCTTCTGAACATATTTAGGGGAGATCTTGGGCGTGGCCACGCAAACATCTTGTCAACCCTACGAGAGGCCCAACAGTATTAAACTCCAAAAATAAATTTGAAGGAACAAATTCTATCTTGACTA
The DNA here is from genome assembly GCA_021014915.2 of Artemisia tridentata subsp. tridentata. Lineage (NCBI taxonomy): Eukaryota > Viridiplantae > Streptophyta > Magnoliopsida > Asterales > Asteraceae > Artemisia > Artemisia tridentata. Next base: position 245,448,053 of record CP139503.1, read on the forward strand.
CGAGCATAACTTATGAACTTTGCAACAATTCCGAAAATAATCCTTATGACTACCAGTTACGTGTAGCGTTAAATTGTTACACAGAATGCACTACATTCACAACAGTTATCTGGTATCTCAAGTCTGAGGATAACTATTCATGATTTACTTAGAAATATCCATAAGTAACATCATGTAGTTGGGATAAGTCATATATTCAATTCATTGAATATCATGTGGATTTGGTATGACAACGCATCAATATACTTTCAAGTATATTATACCAAAACTCAGATTTGTCTTAACATAATGATATTCCCATATCATTAACTGGCAACGGACATTTAGAATAACTAAGTTATTCACGGATTAAAACATGCAAAAATAGGACAACGATATTAAATAATGAATATAAACATAACCAATACTTTATTTCATTAATAAATAATAAATTGTTTACAATATCCTTTATCCAAATACTAAACACAGTCATGCATGAAACTACTAGCTAATCTAAGTCCAATGCCATTGGATAGTTCAGTAAGCTTTTCTTTAGCTAAAACCTTAGTGAATGGATCAGCTAAGTTATCATCTGTGTGAACCTTCAAGAGATTTATTTCACCTTCGCGGACTTGTTCTCGAACATAGTGATACTTCCGTAGAAAATGCCTGGTGCCCTTCATGACTCCAGGTTCATGGGAAAATATGATTGCAACAGAATTGTCACAATACATATTAATAGGCGATTCAATTGAAGGCATAACACCAAGCCCTGAAATGAATTTCCTAATCCAGACTGCCTCCATTGCAGCTTCCGAAGCAGCTATGTACTCGGCCTCTGTTGCAGACATCGCAATTGTACTCTGCTTTTTGCTCTTCCAGTCTACTGCTCCTCCATTGATAACAAATACATAACCAGTCTGAGACTTCGCATCATCTTTGTTACATTGCCAGGACGCATCACAGTAACCTGTTACATCAAGTTCTGTAGCTGGATTTCCACCATACACAAGAAACATATCTAAGTGAATTCTAGCTTTGACATTGAAAGCTGGCAACGGGTCCTGTTAAGCGCTTCGCCTCGTTCCCTCCTAACACAAACTGCTCTGTGTAGCAACCGCAACAGCGCAAGCGAAAGTGTCTCACGCCTCCCTTTCTATCGTGGTACTAAGAGGGACAGTCTTGACTTTATTGATTTGGAAGATCGCCACACCTATTCCTTTTACTCCGTAAATAGTCTCAAGCAGCTCGCTACGCATGCATACATGATTGAAAGGACTTATATTATATGCCCTTTTCTATGTAGCCGCAAGGCCCGTTCAACATAGCTGAGGATTTCGTATGCCTAAGATACTTTAGAATATGTTTAACAGCAATCCAATGTTTATCACCTGGATTCTGTTGAAATTGACTGGTGATATTTTGAGCAAACGCCACATCTGGCCTTGTGCATCTCACCGCATACATAATAGATCCTACAGCTGAAGCATAAGGAACTTTGCTCATGCGTGCCACCTCTGCAGGTGTTGAAGCATAATGCTCACTACTCAAGCCATGTTTTACTTCCATTGGAAAATATCCTTTTTTGGAATTTTGCATATTGAGTCTCTTCAATATTTTGTCAATGTAAGCACTTTGACTTAATCCGATTAACCGCCTTGATCTATCTCTATAGATCTTGATTCCCAGAATATATGCAGCTTCTCCTAAATCCTTCATAGAAAAGCACTTTCCAAGATGTGCCTTAACCATTTGCAAACTTGGAATGTCTTTTTCCATGATCAATATGTCATCAACATATAGGATAAGGAAAATTGCATTACTCCCACTAGCTTTGTGATATACACATGGCTCATCAAGATTCTAAGTAAATCCAAACCTTTTGATTTCTTCATCAAATCTTTTATTCCATTGTCGTGATGCTTGCTTCAATCCATAAATGGATCTTTGAAGTTTGCATATACGGTTTGGAAATTTTGGATTCACAAACCCCTCAGGCTGCGCCATATAGATGTCTTCATCTAGGCGACCATTTAAGAAGGCGGTTTTGACATCTATTTGCCAAATCTCATAGTCATAGTATGCTGCTATAGCTATGAGAATCCTAATAGCCCTAATGTCAGCTACAGGAGAAAAGGTCTCCTCGTAGTCAACACCAAATGTTTGAGTAAAGTCTTTAGCTACCAAACGGGCCTTATAGGTGTGTACCATGCCATCCATGTCATTCTTCTTGAAGAGCCACTTACTCCCAACTACCTTGGCATTAGGAGGAATGTCTACTTCAATCCAGACAATGTTATCTTTCATGGATTGCATTTCCCCATTCATAGCAACTACCCATTTTTCCTTTTCAGAACTCTCAATGGCAGCCCTATAATTAGTAGGTTCATTAAGATCTCCTAATATAGTTTCCTCAACTTCTACGTTAAGACATAGACGTTCAGGCGCTTTCACATGTCTTGAAGACTTGCGAATGGGAACAATTTCAACTTCAGGTGGAGAACCCAGACTTTCAGGTTCCACAGGAAGTATGCTAGTGTTTTCGGAAGGTAATGTATCTTCATGATCATCTTCCAGATCATATACTCTCCCACTGAATTCTTGAGATATAAGTTCCTTTTCTAAAAAGTCTCTATATCTTGCAACAATTACTTTGTTTTCAGATGGATAGTAAAAGTAGTAACCCATTGTTTCCTTTGGGTATCCTACAAAGATACACTTTACAGATCTCTGTTAGAGTTTATCTGCTGAGTCACGTCTTATATACGCCTCGCCACCCCAGACCTTTAAATAAGACAAGTTAGGAGCTTTTCCATTCCATATTTCATATGGTGTCTTATCAACCTTCTTAGTGGGAACCATATTCAAAATACGAACCACATATTCTAAGGCATAATCCCAAAAGGATAAAGGAAGAATTGTAAGATTAAACATTGATCGTACCATATCCAATAATGTACGATTCCTTCTTTCAGATACACCATTTTGTTGTGGAGTATATGAAGATGTGAGATTTTGGACAATTCCATTCTCAGCTAAATAATCTTTAAACTCTTGGCTTAAATATTCATCACCTCTATCGGATCAAAGAGCTTTAATCTTCTTTCCTAGTTGCAATTCTACTTCTGCTTTGAAAACCTTAAATGTTTCAAACACCTCATGTTTATGTTTAAGTAAATAAACATATCCATAACGGCTGAAATCATCTGTAAAGGTTAAGAAGTAGCTAGCACCTTTCCTTGACACATGTCTAAGTGGTCCACACGCATCAGTATGTATTAAACCAAGTAGATCATAAGCCCTTTCCATATTACTATGAAAAGGTTTCTTCGTCATCTTCCCAGATATACAAGACTCACATTTATCATATGATTCATCATTGATACTATTCAAAAGCCCATCGTGTTGTAGCTTTTTCATGCGAGTCTTGCCTATATGAGCAAGTCTACAGTGCCAAAGGTAAGAAGAATTCAAGTCTGACTTAATTCTCTTACTAATGCTATACATTGAATTATTGTTATTGGACATACAATCATTCATATCAATTTCAAACACACCATTAACAGCAATAGCATTAAAATAAAAAATATTATTTAAAGAAACTGAAATTCCATTGCTACTGATAGTGTGATTAAAACCAAGTTCCAATAAACACGAAAAGGAAACTACACCCCTAACAATTGAAGGTGCATAATGACAATTGTTTAATAATAGTACTAAGCCCGAAGGCAAAACTAAATTAAACACTCTTATGGCTTCAACAGCTGCAGGTGCCCTATTTCCCACATGCAGATATTGCTCCCCATAGGCAAGCTTCCTTTCCACTCTAAATCCCTGCAGCGTATTACAAATGTGAATACCGCATCCAGTATCATATACACAGGAATTAATTTTATGATTTAGAGTAAATAATTCAATCATAAGTAAGTTACCTGAAGTGCTGGCGCCCGAGTGCCCAGTCTTCTTGTTCTTATTTTCCCGCAACTCTTGGATGTAAAGAGGACAGTTCCTCTTCCAGTGACCCACTACATGACAGTAGTGGCAAGCCTGATCCTTCTTAGGATACTACTTCTGCTTAGGAGGGTTTTTCTTGGGTGGGGGTGGAGGTTGATAAGCCATAACTTGCTTACCCTTACCCTTGCCCTTCTTGTTCGTACTTGGCTTGTTAATCATATCCCTTTGAATGGTAAGAACCTGGGGTGTAGGAAAAGTCCTTGGTGGTAAACCCTTCTCGTAATCAATAAACAATGCGTGTAAATCAGAAACTGTCTTCCCCACGCAATGCATATTGAAGTTACGAACAAAACCACTAAATTCCTTTGTCAGGGATCTATTGATTAAGTTGATGGCAATGTCTTGTTCATAGACTTTGCTCAGTGCTTGTAGTTGATCCATGTAACCTTTCATTTTCAACACATGAGCACCAACGGCGTCACCTTCTGCCTGTTTGCAATCATGTAGAGATTCCATTAAATCATAGACCTCAACAATAGTTGGTTTTTCAAACATCTTCCTGAGTTCGTTTATCATGTCCCTTGGGAAGTAATTCTCAAACTGCTTTTGAAGAGCAGGTGTCATCGCCCCCAAGATTAAACAGGCCACATCATTATGCGTCTTATACTCAGTTTTCCATGCTGCTTTTTCTTCATCAGTTGAAGTTTCAGCATTGGGTTCAGCAGAACAAGGTTTAGACAGATAGTCAAGTTGATCAAGCACACGCAGGACAATCCTGAGTGAACGATACCAATCATTGAAATTCTGTGTGCCAGTCAATTTTTCCCATTCAAAAAAGGATTTGAATGCAGAACTCATTGTGGTGTTATTGTTTTGAGCCATTCTACAGATAAAGAAAGTTCAAATTAGTATTTTCGATAATGCAATATTTCAAGAAAATAAAATACCCTAGGAAATATTCATATAACCATAGTATTTTCTTGAAAACTAGGATCTAAATTATCATAGTTTCATTACATCAGTTGATCTGCTAGTAATAAAAGTATATAATAAGGTAATCTGTCGAACAATAATTGGCAAACAATTTTCCAATTCCTAGATCAATGAGATTTATATTGGCAAACAATTTCCAATATAAGCATATTTTATCCCCATCTAATACCTTGAGTTCAAGCTCTCACTTAACTAAATTTAAGCCGTCTAGTTAAAAACTGCAAATCACCATAATCCCATTACATCAGTTGATCTGCTAGTAATGAGAGTATGGAATTTACCTTTCCATTGAGATTTAGTCCAAGCTCTCACATGACTAAATAACAACTTCAAGTGTTCTTTAACTAGATGGCATAGACTTAATTTTAAAGGGTACCAATTTTGATATGTCAATCAAAATATGTACGAAGAAGCATGCATACATCTTCGTATCATAAAGTTTTTGTTTTTCAAAACCTTTTTACCAATTTTTAAGCTAAGATTACAATCAACAAAGTTTTAATTGAGGTATTGGGTTCACCAATCAAAGAATTACCTACAATTATCGCCCACTATATCCTACTACTGCATGAGTCAAAAGACCCAAGTTATTCGGATAATTACCACAAAATTGGCGCGTGGAATTGAGGTCAATTCACCCTTAAGGTGATTTTGTATATAAAATAGTCTTACTTGGTTGCTCCAATTTGACGCACAAAGGAGCGGAGAGACAAACGTTTGCACAAGTGCTAATTAAAAACGCGTCTCTTTTGGTTTGACAATTTAATGTCAATCCTCCTTATACCCCTTTTATAGTTTGTCAATGTAACCACTGTAAAAATCCCACATTAAAATAAACTATCTTACATAATACTTATCCTTTTCTACGTGTAATTTTTTATTATTATTATCTGATCATAACTATTATCTTATGTGACGTAGCTCGCATCCTCGATAAACGTGCTCACACGCAACTCAACCTCAACGTACTTAATGTTCACTTTATATAAACATTTTCATATAAAACTTTAAGATGTCTCATTTGCCATTTTACATTAAATTGTTAACGTACGTATAAACTAAACATTCCTTATCAAATAGAGTTTCTATAGAACTTTAAACTATTATAACAACAGGTGTAACTAACAAAACCCTAAAAATACTAAAGTACAACTCATTCAACTAAGGTACAAGCATCTAAAGCACAGAAACCCTAACTCCACTATAACTCTCGATAAAACCCTAATTTCATAAAACTATGATTTTATGTACTAAATTTACAAACCCTAATTTATTTATATGAGATTTTTACAAAATATTAATGTACAAGTCATTTAAGCCAAGATACAAGTCAATTATGCATAAACACTATATATTAATAAAAATCTTATTAAAACCCTAAATAATATTTATTTTAAAGCACAAATTACAAGTCTTTCATACACAAGTCTTAAAAATAAATTTTTATAAACTCACTAATTATAAGTACATGTCTCTAAACCTAATGTACAAGTGCCTAATGCATGAAAACTAAAAATTTCATTTATATATATTTAACTTAATAAAAATCAACAAATAATTAATATAATTTAACCAAACCCTAAAAATATTTTTTTTCCTATTTCTTAAATCTTAGTACCACTTTATTAAGCTCATGGTACAACTCCCTTAAGCTCAAAATCAATCCCTTTTTCTTTTAATTAAAATTTGACACAAACATATATAAAATAAAACCTAACTATTTTCCTACTTAATAAATACTTACTCTAAACTCTAAACTAACTTAGTTACATCCTAAACCCTAGAGTACAACATAATATAGCCCATGGTACCACCTTACTAAGCCTAATCGATCCTATACTAACCTACCTAGTTCGAATCCCACAAAAACCAAACCAAACCAATTTCTTTCAAACCCTAAGTAAACTCCACCACATATTGCCTCCCCTAGTCCCTCCAATATCCACATCATCAAGTCCCAAAATATCTAACCTAAGTAGGAAACTTGTATGGCTAGGAAAATTCCACATCACTTCCCTCCCCCTTCTTCCATGTGGCGCCCAAGAGGTGAGAACACATCATCTTGTCTCCCTCATACCTCACAAAGAAACCCTAGAACAATATGGAAACCCTAGCTCCCTTCTCCTATAAATATCGACCCTTATATCTTCATTTCCTCTCAATCCCATTCGAACCCAACCCTAACAGCCATACTCACTCACTACTGATCAAATAACCCTCATTCATGCCAAAGAAAAATCCTACAAAGCCTAAGGAAGATGAGGAAGCTTGATATTTCATTTGCAAGCCATACGCCCCATATATATACCCTAATCGAACCATATAGCTAAGTAAGTATTTCCAACTCTTTTCATTACTTTTTATATACTCTAAATACTCTTAGAACATCACTAAATAACTTCTAATAAAAATCTAGGCTAAGAACCATATACTCTTTTTCTTTTCCTTTTGATCAAACAAACCAAACACCCTTTGAAATATATTTTTTTAGTGATACAAATCAAGAAATGATAAAACATGTTAGAGATAAGATTAATATACTTATTATCATAATATCATGTGTTAAAAACTAGTTGGGAACTTTAAAAATCGAAAAACCAATTTGTTTCTTTTCTTTTCTTCCTGTCGCAAAACACGATCAGACCCCAGACTTTGGACCTAAAATTCGACCACCAAACGAACTCTAAAAATTCTGAATTTTGGTAAACATTAAGATCACCTAGCTAGCTAATTTTAGGAAAAAGAACGTTGTAAAAAGATTAAGTATTCACAAAGTTATTCGTGTTTGATTTCTGCCCCTTTTTCTGTCACTCGAACGCATACAAATTAATTTACTCGAGCTTGATAAGCTAGAATCACAAGCCTATAATCTGTAAATAAGCTGTCCATAAGTTGAAAATAAAGTGTGTAAAAGAGTCGTAAAAAGTCTCGCCTTTTCCCGTAACTTATAACGCATTTTATAAAAATAAGGACGTCGGGTGTAACGACTGGGTATTTTCTGTCAAAACTCTAAATAGATTTATAACTAGGACTTAACTTGCTGTCGACTTGCAACTCAGGGGTAAAAAGTGTCAATTTCAAAACTATAGGGTAGAAACTGTCATTTGACCAAAGTTGAGGGGTAAAAATTGTAATTTTATAAAAGTTGAGGGGTAAAAATTGTCATTTTATGAAAGTTTAAAGGTATAAACTGTCAATATATGAAACTTTAGGGGCAAAAACATAACATTTTCTAATTTTTATTATTATTATTAATATATATATTCCGATTAGATTTATAATAGAAATTAATAAACGCAATACGTTTATTTCGATAACAAACGAACGAGAGATATATTTAACGAACAGATGAACGAACGAAAACATAAAAAAGAAGAAATAAGATAAAATCTGTAACACCCCGTAAAATTTTTGATAAGCAGCAGAAGACTTAAACGGGGTATTACCAATTAGATCACAGTTGAAGCATAGATAATCGTTAAAAGTAGAATTTATATCATTCAATGAAAACTCAATATTCAGAGATTACACAATAGTTTTCAAAAGGGGGTAGTAATTCACAAAAGTGATGGTGAGTTTGAAAAGAATGATATAATTATTTGAAATAAAGGTGGGTAGTTTTCCAATGCCCATGCCAACTCCGTGCTTGAGATTTCCTTAGTTACCTGAGATAAAACATGCTTAAAATGTCAACACAAAGGTTAAGTGAATTCACAGTGTTTAATTTGTAATAGTTTGAATTAGTTTGAACACAAGTTGATTAGTAGTACAACGGTGATATCGTTGAAATAAAACAAATAGATATAAGATGGGTAGTAGCACAGCGGTGATATCGCTGTGTATAATATAGATATATTGCCCTAAGCCTCATGACACGCAAACCTCAACATGTAGGGGTAATAATAGTTGAAATAAATATCCCACATCATAGCAATGATGTGGGTGATAATGCCCTCGTCGTAGAAGTTTTGCCATACTCTTAATTCGAATAAAGTGCATTTGTCTATCAATCCGGCTAGCATTATAGCTATCTATCCGGCTAGTACAAATGGGTCGTCAACCTCCAATAGATCTATTCACTAAATTCGCGTTTACTCGCAAGTGATTAACGGTTCATGATATGAGGGACTTTTTGGCAGGGTGGTAACTTAGGCAATATTACTTAGCAATATCAATCAGGGAAGCATACAGAAAAATACTTGTGTTCAGATTTATAGCATGTATCTCCCCACGGAATTTGAAAACATAGTAAAATGTGGGACTATGAACTCACCTTAGTGATACAGTAGTCAAGTAGTGATCAAGTGATGTAAGTGAATAGCTCCGACTTGCGACCTAGAGTAATATGATAAGTTTAGATTTGATTGTTCTAGGCTCGATGTGAAATGACGAGTGTGAAGACCTTCAAATGTGATAATGCCGGATTCGTGTATTTTAGATGCTTAAAGTCCAAAGATAACTTATGATAGTTATTGTTGTTAATTATATTGGTAAAAATATTTATTTTAAATATTATGTTAATATAAGTTTATTTGTTATCATTTAAAAGTTATTATTTGTTATGAAAACATATGTGTTATATTTTTGTAAAAATGTACATGAAATGGGTATAAATTCTTCAAAGTTATAAAACTTATCATTAACTTTATAAAAGTTACACTTTTAACCCTAGAGTTAAATTGTTAACAATTTTAGTCCAAAAACATTAATTTGCACTTTTATCCCTATCTTTTGTTAATTTCAGTTTTTGTTCCTTCATTTTATTTCAATCTTTTCATTCTCTGTTTTCGAACCATATTTTTCCAGTATTTACATTTTTAATCCCTTTGTCTCGCGACTTTTGCATTTCTAGTCCAAAGCTTAAAACTTACAAATTTTTACCTCTTCTTTTTACTACTCGACTCAAAAAGTTAAATATTTAGACATATCTTACTGTTAATTTTTGAAAGAGATGGACATGGGTTGACTGGGTTTTAAGGGGGGTGTCAAATGGGTTTTAAGGCCCAATATCAAAATGAGTAAATTTTGTCATTTGAAAAAAAAAACGTTTTTGGGTTTGTAAGCCCAACAAGGTTCCATGTTTGTTTGTAGTAAAAATATAACACGCATGATTTAAAAGAAAAGAAAGCAAGGCTGTTTAAAAGAAACATATATCAAAATGTTACTGACATGTTTCGAACTCAAGACCTTCCGTTCATAAACCCAGCGATACAACCATTTGAGCAAAGGGTCTTTCTTTGTGTTAAGTTTGTGTTTCAATGTATATTAGAGTTTCGAAACTGGGTTGCTATATATATATATACATTTCGATCACAGAAAGGGGGGTGCATGGGGTTGCATGTTAACTAGTTCCATATTTAAAAGGGTCGATATACACGCCTCCTATTTGTCACAGTAAGAGCTATATGGTGTTTACGTGTTTGTCATTCGATATATACTCTTGTTTCTATGTTCAAGTTTACATATTTACCATGTTTCGGCTTAGCTTCTTCATTAGTTAACGTGTGTATTCAAGTTATATGCATGCATGAGCTTTGATTTTTATTTGATACGTTAGATTGTGATTGCAAGCTACATGTTATAAAAATAACGAAAGAAGAATGATAGAGTCGAGTACACTTACGACACCAAAAGGTGGAGTAGAGTCGATGTGGAAATGTAGTACGAGAGAAAAGGAAACGAGAACCCAAGCTGAAACCTTGAAACCCTTATCGAATACTAACCCTCATCCAAGATAAATACCCAATGACTTGCAATGTGACCAAAAATAAACCTTGCTTGTTACCCCTTAGCTTCGACAGTGAACAAAGAAAGGAAAGTTTTGAAGTGTTTTGATTTAGAGTTGTGTAGTTTGGACGTGTAAAGAGAGATGAGGGATTGAGGGTTCTTATAGAAGTAGCAAAGTACTCTCTTGGATTATTTTAATAGAGATTTGGAAGCATGCTTGTTATGTCTAGTCGAATGAAAACAAAGAGTCAAGGAGCATGGTGTTCAAATTATTTTAATCTTTGAATAGTCATGTCGAATAAGAAGATGTAGGGTGAAAACTTTCTGGGCAGTTGGTATGCTTCTCATGCTACAAGATGGGATACAAGATTGATGGTTCAACATGGGAGGAGTACTTCTTGTATATTATAATGGAAAGAAAGAAAACATGTGCAGCATGCTATAGTATTAAAACACAAAGTCCATTGGTTAACCATTCTTGGTATATTTTATTGTTTAGGCTAGTTTAGGGTGGCTTGGGTTTGCCTTTGTTCCCACACGAGAAAGGACAACACAAAAGAAATGTGTCGACTGTGTTGGTCGAGTGAGAGCAACAAAAGATAAACATGTGCATGAGTTTTTAAAGAATTTTGATGGGCTTGTGTTTGTATTCCTCATGCAATATATGATGTGATTTGTGAATGTAAGTCAACATAGTCATGTACTTGCTTGAATAGAATAAAGAAAAGAGGATAAGAATTTTAATGTAACACCCCCAAATTTGGTTTGTGGCAGCGGAAAAGTAATTTGGGCGTTACGGTGAGGATCGAAGTTTAAATCTCGAAAAAACGGCCCGAAAAGGGCGTTTTGAAAGTTATATGTCATTCAAAATAATATTTTGATACAAAGGTAAATTATTTGGTTTGAAAATCCCATAAAAAGATGTGATAAATTGGAAAGAATGACATATTTGATTTTACACCATTTAAGTTATCAGAGTAAAAGATGCCCGCTCCGTGTCTTGTCCTGCTCCGTTAATTACCTGAGATAAACATGCTTAAAACGTCAACACAATGGTTGGTGAGTTCGTGGAGTTTATAGAAAATAACTTTATTTGAAAGGTGTACACTGATTGTCGATATAAATAGTAGTTCTTCATTAAATAACAAATCGCGTTGAATAAAATTCACAAGTAATTCATGTATGACCTCAAACGGTCATAAGTTTCAGATTATAGATGAATATGAGCTACGTTGTTATACGCTCGAAATAATATATTGGATTAGCTTTTGAAAGTAACGATATACTAAGCCTTCTTAGTTGTCTTTATAAAATTCTCAATTTAAATCACATATGATAACAGTTAAAGTTCAAGTACGAGATTCATAATCATATCACGTAAAGTAATAATAGTCTAAAGTCTGAAATCTATTAATGTAAAGTGGTGGTCTCTAATACAGCTGTATCCTAGGATATATATATATGAAACATTCATATATAACATTATATTGCCATCGGCCTCATGAAGCGCAAAGCGTTAACAAAGTACCGTAAAACGGAGGTGATCATCAAATTAATGATGAAAAATTGGCCCTCGTGTAATAGGTGAATCGCCATTTCCTATTTTTCTCAAATATAGCGCATCGCGACTAATACGACTAGCGGTTAAGCATTCCGTCCTAGTATTAGTGGGATAGGTTGTCAGTCCACCAACAGGTTTCGAAGCTGTTGCTATATTCGCCCTCACCGCAGTGATTAATGGCTCATGATAAAGGGACTTTTTGGCATTAAAGTAAGCTTAGGCAATATGGGTCTCAAAGTTCATAAAATATACATATTCTGATATTGGCAATTATTTCCAGTGGCATATAGAAATGTCATAATAAGTAACAGTTCATTCATTTGATATATGAATACTTATAGTGAATTTCAATATCATGTTACGTCAAGTAGTTCAGAGATGTTATGTTTCAAGTTCCGTGTTTAAGCTAGACAGACTGTTTGCACATATATTGAGCATGTATTCTTTTCCAGTATGATTCAAATAGGTAAAGCATAGTTGATAATTTCGAGTAATTCATAAGAGATTTCAAGTAGTATAAAACAGTTAAAGCATGTATCTCCCCCAAAAGAGCTATTAAAACAAGTGTGAAAAGTAGGGGCCACGACTCACCTTAGCCATAGCAAAGCGAAGATCACACTGACACGACTGGCATCTAGAGCATATCACAATGGTCTCATATAGCACGACGGTACACAACCTAATACGTATACAGTTATCTCAAAATACGTCTAGCACAATAATAAAGTCTATAAAAGATAAAGTGTCATAGTTTTCGTGGATTATTCAGTTTTCAAAACTTATCAAAAGCTTAGTTTAAATGTTTCGTGTGGTGTGGTAAGATAACCTAGACTCGACGTACAACTCACGCCAAAAAGAATAGACATCAACTAACTCAAGAAGATACTGACGAGAACTCAAACCAAGGAGGACAACTTAGAAGCTAAAGTCAAATAAACACCTCAAATAAAATAACTAGTTTGTATGTTTCGGCATTTACCCCGTTATTCCAAATAACTTGTATAAAACATAATCGTTTTATAATAAAAATATGTTTAACTAATAGAACTAGCTTTTCCCAAGTCGTCGAGACTTGGATTAACCAAAACTAAAATAAGTTTATGTCTCGTTATCGTGTGTGTAGATATTAGTTTTAGTTGTATGGAAGATTTTGGGTCCATTTCGCGTCTCAAAGTATTCAATAAGTCCAATGTCTAATGTAGTAAGTCCGATAGCGTCCCACATTTGTCCAATTGTCCAAGTACAATAATCGAAGTCCGTATTCAAATCAATGTCACAATTTCCACGTTATTATTATTCGTTAAGTTTCCCGTTTCAAAATGTTACTGCCGAAACCGTATCAATGTGACACCAACAAATTATATCTAGACCAACTCTTTTTATTTTTATACTTGTGGGCTTCGGCCCAGTCTTAGACCAAACACATCCTCATCCCTATGGGCTTAGGCCCGATACAAAATCCAAACCCCATATACCTCCCAAATGGGCTTCGGCCCCAGCTTAAATCCAACGCCAACACTAACGAATGCATTGGTACATATCACAAGAATACAAGACCACCCTTGTGGTTGTATCAGTCGAGGACCAAAAAGAATGAAACAACAGTTACACACCCCTTGGTGTGTATCTGCTATTGAACCGCACAAGCCAACACCCTTGTGGGTGTGGTTAGCTCGAACCGAAAACTAAGGACCACCCATGATTTTAGTTCCAAATTAGACAAGTCCAACTCTAAATAAAATCAACCCCGCCACTGATAACCTCTATCATTCGAACCTATTCGAACTCAATTCAAAATATAAACCAAACCAACCTTAATACAAATAATCAATCAGAAGCAATCCTCGAGACGAACCATACGACTCCGGGTCGACCTGACCCGGTTGAGTTAACCCGACCCGTAAGGGTCCGAACTATCAACAGCACCCTATGTGGGTGTCCCAATTATTACAACAACAACAACTTAACAACGAAATCACAACCACAACGAATCAATATACCTCGTACGAATCATAATAGATAATTCCACACAAATTCTTACCACACGTTTTATATATATCAAAAGTTTTAATCTCGTTTTTATATCACGAATTCAATATCTCATTTCATATGAAGTTTTAAATCCACGAAAACAAAATAATAATAATAATCGGTAGTAATAAAATATAACGACGGGTTTTTTCGATTTTACCATTGACGAGAGAAATACGAGGAGGAGGAAAGTGGCGGCTGTGGTGGCTGGAACTCACGGGTTGTCTCTCAAACGACTTCAAAACATTAAGGACAGAGTGAAATATGTGATGTTTTTAATGGTGATGGTGGTTATATGCGACTGAAATGGAGCGTGGGGGTAATGGTGTCGGTGTTTGGTGGCGCGTGGAGTACATGGGAGTGACGGGGAGAGTGAGAGGATCATTTTGATGTTGGTGGTGTAGTAGGGTGACCGGAGATGAGCTAATGGCGACCGGATTTATGACCGGAAATATTATAAAGAGAGTGGAGTGGCTGGGAATATTGAGAGAGAGAGAGAGAGTTAGTATTAGAATAGGAAGTTGTGTGGTAGGTTGGGTAAATTTTATAGGAGAAGGTTTATACACGTTGCTTGAACAATCATAGTCTTCGGACCAATTATTTGTATCTACAGTATTTGAGGAGCTGGCCTCTTTTGCTGGCAAAAATATCTTGATATCTTGGGTAGGTAGGATTTTTATCCTTAGTTTGTTGTAAGTAATATGTATATACACGTTCTTGTTTAGTTGGTTATAACAAGTATTTGGGGATAAAAGGGAACACGTAGGGTATTTTAAAATGGAAAACGTATGACACTTTTGAATGGAACACGTAGGGAAATTTTGAGATAGAATATGTATGGCTTTGAAATGGAATACGTATGAAATTTTTGAAATGGTACACGTAATGGCCTTTTGATATAAATAGTTTAAGATACAATTTGAGATACAGTTTGATCTTGGTAATTACTAATGTTAAGTCCTTAAGTCATAAAATTTAAGACAGGGTAACGTAAAAATATAACGTTTATAAAAATATCAAAGTTTATTAATATATTTCAACTAATTATATTAGACGTGAGATAATTTTAATAGAGAGCGTATACGTTAATAAAATCTAATAGGGTTCAGTATTCGTATTACGTAAAGAGTTTAATAAAAATTAATAAAGTGGAAAATAGTTCATATAAAATATGTAGGCTTATCTTAATCTTGTGCTGGTCGTGAGTATGGTATATTAAAGAAAAATTTAAATTTTCCCGCAAAAATGGGTGTTGTTACATGGTAACTAGAGGTTATCTTTAATAAATGAGGATTATCATAATGGATTTTCGTGGGATCTTACAGTATCTACCCCTAACTTTTGAACTTCGTCCCGAAGTTCAGTCTGCGATAGGTGTTGAAAAATGTGATGTGCTGAGGTGAGAGATTATGAAGAATGTTGTCGAGAGGTTTCTATCCGGAAATAGAGGAAACGAGATCTAGTTAGATTTACTCATGCTAGATGGAATAAGTTCGAATGTTTGGTTAATTGATGAACCTAAAGGTTGCGAATAATGAGAATAACGGTCAGAAACTGTGGAGATTTAACGGCTAGAGAACAGTGTGTACTATTAGTCGTGAACGGAGCCCTCAACGGCTAGTTTTGGTTCCAACGGTTATATTTAGCCTATAATCACTTCATTTTAATTTCTATTCTTCTACAAACTATTCCACATCTAAAAAAAAAATGCTGCACTTTATCACTATGCTAGCGATTGTGTACGTCATTCTTGTGGTTATCTACTTGAGGTATGCTCCGGACGAAGATTTCCAATATTTGGTCGTGATTTTGGCGTTTGTCATTCCGTTGGTGATTGTAGCTCTTGTCGTGGATATGGCGTATGGAAAATAGGTAGTAGGAAGGTTGGAATAAATAGTTGTAATTTTAGCATTATCGTTGCTAGTCTTATCGTGATGTGCTAGTTTCTGTGTCTTCTAATAAAAAATTTCTTGCTAATTGCGCTTTTCATAAGTCTCTGTGAATTCTTAAGATTCTAATGCTTGTACTTTTGTCAGTTTCTTATCATAAGAATGGTGGGTAATATGTGTAAGTATTTATTTATGGTTGGTCAAATGTGACGTTTTATGAGCAATTTATTTGGTTTCAATATTTTGCTTTTGAATAGAAATTGTTATTTGGAAATCTGAAAGATAACTGTTTCATTCATGACATGATTCTTCCTAAATTAGACATAGTTGATTAGGCTATGTATAATTTGAGGACCAAATAATGTAATGCTTGGCTCAGTCATCGTGATATTTATGCTTTTTCAAGAGGTTTTAGATGGTGTAAAATATGTTGTTTATGTAAAATGACAATATGATTGCTTTTTCAAAAGATAGTAGAAAATTTATGTTCATACTATGGTGATAAGTCAGGAATTTCTAGGGTGAATATAGGATATCCTCAGTATATACTTAGGTTTTGGGTGAGAATTTCTTACAAAGTGGTGATAATCTATTGTTTGGTCAGAGTTGATGTTTAAGTCAAATTTCTAAAGTGATACCAGGGTATTGTTATATAATAACTATGTATAGGGATAATAGAATAGAGATTGAAAGAGATGTGAATTTAAGATTATTTCAGAAATGTTACAAGGTAGAGTCTTCGTACGGTAGGGAGGTAGTTGATACACTAAAGTTACATCCATCGTACTTGAGGTAAAGTGTGTAAGGAAATACAACTTAGAAAGTTTTAAACTATGGTTTACTTATTCACAATAGGAATTTATCTTCTGCTTAAACATAGGTGTCATCCTTTGACTTTGTTAAGGTTCTAGAGAGTTTCCATTCTCTTTCACTGGTCTTTTTGTCCTAAGTGGTACTCTGGGTTGGGTGCTGATTCTTGTAGTGTCTTGTTTAACTTTTGGTCTAGAATTCCTTGGGTAATGGTGATGGTAGATTCAGTTACTCTTATTATACCTTTAAGTAAGTTGGTCTAAAACTCGTGAAACTTTCATTGATGTGCTTATAGAACTTAGTCGTCTTCTCTTCTTCTCTTGCTATTTTGTTGCTACTCGGACAAACTACTATAGTTACCTCGAGTATCACAGCAACAGTATTGGTTACTAACTTTTGGATAGCTTTACGAGTCAAGGTTGTGGTTGGTACTAGTGGAGTATTGGTAATGCTTATGCTGGCCATATTCTATCAATATCTCAAGAAACACGGATTTAAATTCACCTAATGGCCCTGTCAGAATAATTCGAATAATAAGGTATCGGTATACTAGTCTTAATAATGCGGTCACAATGTGAAACTTTAACCAGTTGTGAATCCCTAAATCACGATGTGTCTGGGTAATGTCGTAGATAAATACTTAATTCTTGGTATGGGATTGCTAGGGAACAAACTGTTTCATCTACAAAAAGTCAAAGTTTAGCAACTTTCTCTTCATTTATCAAGTCTTCTTCCGAAAGTTTGTCTTAGAGAATTCTATGGTCATAGCCTAGTTAGGGCTGGTATGAGGAATCATAACAATCGTTGATACTATTTTGGTAGGTCTGGGTATAATTACTGTAAATATCACAATATTAATAACTTGATCGATTGTTTTACAAAGCAAACGATACAAGGTCTTTTATTAATATTCCATGCAGCAGGTTAATAAATCTCTGTTTTTCTTATCGTAAGGGCTGTCATGTGGGAGTGTTTCTCAATAACTTTGACTGAAACCTCGTCAGTCCGTCCTAAAAGTCCATCTTATCGGAATAAAGGTAAGGTAGGGTGTCGTTGGTTGTGAGTGGTGTTTTGTCAATGATGTTAATAGGAGTGTATCAATCTGTTCTTTATGACGCTCCAGTCACGTCATGTTGGTGGGAGGGGTAGGTATGTGGGTAACTGTTGTCCTAAAGTTCTATCCAGTCTTGAGGATTCGGGCTGAAAGAGTGAAAACAGGCGGGAAATAGTAATTACGAGGGAGATCTGAGATGGTAATTTCTCTCTAGGAGTCAGTTCCCGTTAGTGGGGTGTAAACAGGTAAGTCTGGGTGAGTAGTCTTAACGAGTAGTCGGGTCCAACCGACTGTGAAGGGAATGATGATAGTAGTGGTGGTAAGGTATGGTGACGTTATCCTGATCATGTCTAGGGGTGAAATAAGGTGAAAATGGTAGTATAATTGGTACTAAACATGGGTGTTTCTTCTTAATAAGTCCATTGAGGTAGCTCCAATTTAGTGTCATAAAAGGTTCGAGTTCGTAAGGTACTAAAATCCTAACTTTTCTGTGTCGAGTTTCCGGGGCATATGGGTGTGGTAGTTTAGTTAAAGGAGAATTTGGCTCAATCTCTTTTCAAATCGTTTCTTAGTGTGTATTCTGTCTAACCTCGAATGTTGTTGGACAACCGATCAACTCTTCAATGGATAAGATTCAGCAGTTCCTCTAATTTTCTGACGTAAGGGTGAGTAAATTGGTGATAATGAGAGTGGTATGTGGGTAAGTTCCGTATTAGTCTGGGGTTGAGATATTAGTACATAGGGATTTTTAGCATCCGTAGTGATATGATAACAAGGTGATGTATGAGTAGTACGAAGGGTAGCTTTGGTAATATCAACTGTTTTGGGAGGCATGGTACTGTAGTAGCCGAAAATAATAATTATAAGTAATTCGTACGTTAAGAGTGTAACGGTAAGTGTGAGATAATACAGTGTGTAACGTGTAAAGAGTAAACATCAAGCATGTAAAGATTAGTACAAAATAATCTTAATAGGTAATGTATTGAGCACGGCAGTCTGCAGACACGGAGGGCGTAAAATGGTATGGTGTAAAATCATTTATTTTGAAAGTGTGGTTATAGTTCAATGTTTTAAAACGTTTGATTCTCTATAACCATAGGCTCTGATACCAAACTGTAACACCCCCAAATTTGGTTTGTGGCAGCGGAAAAGTAATTTGGGTGTTACGGTGAGGATCGAAGTTTAAATCTCGAAAAACGGCCCGAAAAGGGCGTTTTGAAAGTTATATGTCATTCAAAATAATATTTTGATACAAAGGTAAATTATTTGGTTTGAAAATCCCATAAAAAGATGTGATAAATTGGAAAGAATGACATATTTGATTTTACACCATTTAAGTTATCAGAGTAAAAGATGCCCGCTCCGTGTCTTGTCCTGCTCCGTTAATTACCTGAGATAAACATGCTTAAAACGTCAACACAATGGTTGGTGAGTTCGTGGAGTTTATAGAAAATAACTTTATTTGAAAGGTGTACACTGATTGTCGATATAAATAGTAGTTCTTCATTAAATAACAAATCGCGTTGAATAAAATTCACAAGTAATTCATGTATGACCTCAAACGGTCATAAGTTTCAGATTATAGATGAATATGAGCTACGTTGTTATACGCTCGAAATAATATATTGGATTAGCTTTTGAAAGTAACGATATACTAAGCCTTCTTAGTTGTCTTTATAAAATTCTCAATTTAAATCACATATGATAACAGTTAAAGTTCAAGTACGAGATTCATAATCATATCACGTAAAGTAATAATAGTCTAAAGTCTGAAATCTATTAATGTAAAGTGGTGGTCTCTAATACAGCTGTATCCTAGGATATATATATGAAACATTCATATATAACATTATATTGCCATCGGCCTCATGAAGCGCAAAGCGTTAACAAAGTACCGTAAAACGGAGGTGATCATCAAATTAATGATGAAAAATTGGCCCTCGTGTAATAGGTGAATCGCCATTTCCTATTTTTCTCAAATATAGCGCATCGCGACTAATACGACTAGCGGTTAAGCATTCCGTCCTAGTATTAGTGGGATAGGTTGTCAGTCTACCAACAGGTTTCGAAGCTGTTGCTATATTCGCGCTCACCGCAGTGATTAATGGCTCATGATAAAGGGACTTTTTGGCATTAAAGTAAGCTTAGGCAATATGGGTCTCAAAGTTCATAAAATATACATATTCTGATATTGGAAATTATTTCCAGTGGCATATAGAAATGTCATAATAAGTAACAGTTCATTCATTTGATATATGAATACTTATAGTGAATTTCAATATCATGTTACGTCAAGTAGTTCAGAGATGTTATGTTTCAAGTTCCGTGTTTAAGCTAGACAGACTGTTTGCACATATATTGAGCATGTATTCTTTTCCAGTATGATTCAAATAGGTAAAGCATAGTTGATAATTTCGAGTAATTCATAAGAGATTTCAAGTAGTATAAAACAGTTAAAGCATGTATCTCCCCCAAAAGAGCTATTAAAACAAGTGTGAAAAGTAGGGGCCACGACTCACCTTAGCCATAGCAAAGCGAAGATCACACTGACACGACTGGCATCTAGAGCATATCACAATGGTCTCATATAGCACGACGGTACACAACCTAATACGTATACAGTTATCTCAAAATACGTCTAGCACAATAATAAAGTCTATAAAAGATAAAGTGTCATAGTTTTCATGGATTATTCAGTTTTCAAAACTTATCAAAAGCTTAGTTTAAATGTTTCGTGTGGTGTGGTAAGATAACCTAGACTCGACGTACAACTCACGCCAAAAAGAATAGACATCAACTAACTCAAGAAGATACTGACGAGAACTCAAACCAAGGAGGACAACTTAGAAGCTAAAGTCAAATAAACACCTCAAATAAAATAACTAGTTTGTATGTTTCGGCATTTACCCCGTTATTCCAAATAACTTGTATAAAACATAATCGTTTTATAATAAAAATATGTTTAACTAATAGAACTAGCTTTTCCCAAGTCGTCGAGACTTGGATTAACCAAAACTAAAATAAGTTTATGTCTCGTTATCGTGTGTGTAGATATTAGTTTTAGTTGTATGGAAGATTTTGGGGTCCATTTCGCGTCTCAAAGTATTCAATAAGTCCAATGTCTAATGTAGTAAGTCCGATAGCGTCCCACATTTGTCCAATTGTCCAAGTACAATAATCGAAGTCCGTATTCAAATCAATGTCACAATTTCCACGTTATTATTATTCGTTAAGTTTCCCGTTTCAAAATGTTACTGCCGAAACCGTATCAATGTGACACCAACAAATTATATCTAGACCAACTCTTTTTATTTTTATACTTGTGGGCTTCGGCCCAGTCTTAGACCAAACACATCCTCATCCCTATGGGCTTAGGCCCGATACAAAATCCAAACCCCATATACCTCCCAAATGGGCTTCGGCCCCAGCTTAAATCCAACGCCAACACTAACGAATGCATTGGTACATATCACAAGAATACAAGACCACCCTTGTGGTTGTATCAGTCGAGGACCAAAAAGAATGAAACAACAGTTACACACCCCTTGGTGTGTATCTGCTATTGAACCGCACAAGCCAACACCCTTGTGGGTGTGGTTAGCTCGAACCGAAAACTAAGGACCACCCATGATTTTAGTTCCAAATTAGACAAGTCCAACTCTAAATAAAATCAACCCCGCCACTGATAACCTCTATCATTCGAACCTATTCGAACTCAATTCAAAATATAAACCAAACCAACCTTAATACAAATAATCAATCAGAAGCAATCCTCGAGACGAACCATACGACTCCGGGTCGACCTGACCCGGTTGAGTTAACCCGACCCGTAAGGGTCCGAACTATCAACAGCACCCTATGTGGGTGTCCCAATTATTACAACAACAACAACTTAACAACGAAATCACAACCACAACGAATCAATATACCTCGTACGAATCATAATAGATAATTCCACACAAATTCTTACCACACGTTTTATATATATCAAAAGTTTTAATCTCGTTTTTATATCACGAATTCAATATCTCATTTCATATGAAGTTTTAAATCCACGAAAACAAAATAATAATAATAATCGGTAGTAATAAAATATAACGACGGGTTTTTTCGATTTTACCATTGACGAGAGAAATACGAGGAGGAGGAAAGTGGCGGCTGTGGTGGCTGGAACTCACGGGTTGTCTCTCAAACGACTTCAAAACATTAAGGACAGAGTGAAATATGTGATGTTTTTAATGGTGATGGTGGTTATATGCGACTGAAATGGAGCGTGGGGGTAATGGTGTCGGTGTTTGGTGGCGCGTGGAGTACATGGGAGTGACGGGGAGAGTGAGAGGATCATTTTGATGTTGGTGGTGTAGTAGGGTGACCGGAGATGAGCTAATGGCGACCGGATTTATGACCGGAAATATTATAAAGAGAGTGGAGTGGCTGGGAATATTGAGAGAGAGAGAGAGTTAGTATTAGAATAGGAAGTTGTGTGGTAGGTTGGGTAAATTTTATAGGAGAAGGTTTATACACGTTGCTTGAACAATCATAGTCTTCGGACCAATTATTTGTATCTACAGTATTTGAGGAGCTGGCCTCTTTTGCTGGCAAAAATATCTTGATATCTTGGGTAGGTAGGATTTTTATCCCTAGTTTGTTGTAAGTAATATGTATATACACGTTCTTGTTTAGTTGGTTATAACAAGTATTTGGGGATAAAAGGGAACACGTAGGGTATTTTAAAATGGAAAACGTATGACACTTTTGAATGGAACACGTAGGGAAATTTTGAGATAGAATATGTATGGCTTTGAAATGGAATACGTATGAAATTTTTGAAATGGTACACGTAATGGCCTTTTGATATAAATAGTTTAAGATACAATTTGAGATACAGTTTGATCTTGGTAATTACTAATGTTAAGTCCTTAAGTCATAAAATTTAAGACAGGGTAACGTAAAAATATAACGTTTATAAAAATATCAAAGTTTATTAATATATTTCAACTAATTATATTAGACGTGAGATAATTTTAATAGAGAGCGTATACGTTAATAAAATCTAATAGGGTTCAGTATTCGTATTACGTAAAGAGTTTAATAAAAATTAATAAAGTGGAAAATAGTTCATATAAAATATGTAGGCTTATCTTAATCTTGTGTTGGTCGTGAGTATGGTATATTAAAGAAAAATTTAAATTTTCCCGTAAAAATGGGTGTTGTTACATGGTAACTAGAGGTTATCTTTAATAAATGAGGATTATCATAATGGATTTTCGTGGGATCTTACATTTAACATGTTGGAGATATGGAAGCACATTGCTTTTTGGTTAGTAGTGATCGACAGAAAGGCATGGGACTTGGTATTTGTCTATGAATTTAGATTAGAGCTAGGGTGGCTCTTGGCTTGTTCTTGTCTCACACGCAAGGACTAAAATAAAAGAGAGTGTGGTGTCAACTGTGTAGGAAACAAGAGAAAAGAAGGAACAAAATTTTGATTGTGTGATTTGTGTATTTGCTAACTTTGTTTTGGGCTTTGCTTTGGGTGGTATTGTTCGAAAAAGGGAAACACAAAAAAAAAATGAGTGTGTTGACAGTAAGCAAAAGGAGGAAAAATATATTGATAAGTAAAAAAAAATATATATAAGTGTTGGGCTTGTGTGTCGAATGGTCAACAGAAGAAGAAAGAAAATATGAAGGTGAAATGTAATATATGATTTGGTTTTTGGGTTTGTGTTTAGCTTGATCCAAAGAAAGAAAAAAAAATGATGTGGGCTAAGACTTGGGTCCGGCCCAAGAGAAGAAAGAAAGAGAGAAAAAGAAAATATAAGTGGCTAATGAAATAAATAATTTATTTGTAATATATGTTTATTAATTAGATTGGTGCAGTAATTTGTAATGTTCGTGTGACTTTCATGGTCGGTGCGCAAGCGAGCTATTCATGGTGAGTTCGAATTCGTTGGGGTGACTTGGTAATCGTTGCCAAATATATATATATATATATATATATATATATATATATATATATATATATATATATATATATATATATATATATATATATATATATATATAATGTAACCCGCACAAAAGGTTATTTAATATAAACTGGAATTATTTGGTGATTAACATTATTAATGACATGGGATTTTTACGAGGTATTACAAAATCTTATCCAACTTTTGAAGAGACTTCATGTTGTCTCAATATAACATCTAATCAACTACTAAAAACATTACGAAACGAACATTAAACTTATATATATATATATTCAAATACGATTACTGAAACTTGACATAACGAACCAGGTTGCGTGCCGGAGACGTTTATCAACTTTATTTAACTTTGTTTTCCATCCAGACTGTCAATGTGAGTTCATAGTCCCACTTTTCTTTATATGTTTTCCAAACTTGTGGGGAGATACATGCTACTAAGCCGAACACAAGTATTTTCCTGATTGTTATTGCACTATGTAATACCCAAAAATCTAAAACATGCAAAAAGACCAAATTGCCCTTATAACTTTAAAATTTGATTAATAAGCACATAAGGCATTAAATAAATTCCAAACCTTTGGTTTTGAGTAAAATATGAAGTAAAGAAATTGTTGAGGCTACATATTAATATTTGCAATGTACACAAATTATTTTATCACTACAAAAACCTTAAAAATAAAATACTTATACAATTAATTATTCATTTGTATTTAAAATTGTTTAAAAATGGGGCAAATACCAAATAAATAAGGAAACTCTCTATCAAATCAAAACTCTTGATTATGGACCGAGTTTTTAGGCCCTCTCCTCCCCCTATACTCGGCCTTTTCCTTTTTATTAGCAAATTCCCTTTAATCCCTAACCGAATACTAAACAAGTCGACAAAAAAAATTCTCTTCCACCTTCATCCGATTTTTGGGAAGCCTTTGAGTAATTTTATGGAGTTCATCATCATCTAAGGAAGCTAAGAAAAATAAGTTTTGAGTCGTGGAAGGCTTGGTTTGATCATAGGCTTTTCTTTTGTTCGAATTAATCCATACGCAAGGTACAAAATTCCCTTGACTCATCTACACGTTCAAATATGCATTTGGTATTTTCCTATACTCCTTACATTACATATGACTCATATAAAATGCCTAATTCGAATCATGCAAGCTAAAATGGATCGTGTTAATTATAATAGCCAAAAATGTGCATAAATTCTAAAATATGTAATACGAATTTTCTGGGTGTTATGATTATTTTATTTGGACCTTATATGAATTATATGATCTGGGAAAAATGATGGAACGAATTATAGAAGCCTAGATAAGTCGTGGGTAAATTTTGTTTGTAATCGGGTTTGCAAAATTCGAATGAAAAATAAAAACCCTAGGGGTTACGATCGTCGTCTAGGGTTTTGGAACTGGATTCTTACTAATAAATGACTAATTAATGAATTGGTAATGATGGCTTAATGATTGGAAACATTAGGGTTAGGGTTTGTAATTGTTTTGGTGGTTAACGATTTGAATATAAAATATAAGGGGGTGTTTTGTAATTAGTGAAACTTGTGGGTTATTTTTATAATGTTAATTAGGTCTGTACTAATGTGTAAAAATTATAACATGGGGTCCTTATGTGTAAAATTAGCAAGATATGGATTTAATTGTAAATATTGTATTCGAATTGCAAATTAAATAAATAGAGGGGTTAAAAGTGTAAATTCAGGAAACTTATGATTTTTCTGTGTAAATAATGATATTTAGAGTGTAATGTGTGATTTTGGATATTTATGGGATTAATAGGTAATTATTAATAATTAGTGATTTAAATTATAAGTTTTATAAAGTTAAAGGACTAATTTTGTAAATTCTGAAACATGAAGGATATGATTCGTACCACATATTAATTTTAAGAGTATATTCTGTAATTTGGTAAAATAAAGTGCTTGATGTGTTAATATAATTATGATAAGGGTTAAATTGTGATTTATGTAATTATAAGGTTTAATTGGTAATTTAAATAACTAAAAGGGTATAATCTGTAACTTGTGAAACTTAAAGGATTAAAAGTGTCATTCTGAATAACTTCTGTATTAAATGAGTAAATTGAGATATTTTCATATTAGACCTTTGACTTTGGAATATTTACAAATTAAAACCCTAAAATATGGAAACTTGTTATATATAACCTTAAACTTTGGTAACTTGCTAAAATATACATTATTTCCATAATAATCCTAATTTAATGACTTAACCTAATTTGTGATATTATTATCTTGCTAAATATAGAATCTGTTAATTATGGAAACTTACTAAATAAGGAAACTTTCTAAAAATAGAAACTTGCTAATTCTGGAAACCTGCTAAAAATAGAAAGTACTTAAAATGAGTAACTTACTTAAAGTGGAAACTTGCTAAATTTGGAAGGTTACTAAAAATGGAAAGCCGACTAAAATGAGAAATCTGATTTGAAGAAGATATTAATAATAAGACGACCATGTATTCGTGTAGATTCGCTGAAGATGGAGTGTTTCCGACCTTTATAGTCCTAGATATGTTTGCACTTGCGGTATAAGGTACAGATATTCTACCCTTTTTCAGTAAGGGTGTCTTCTTTCTCATGACTCATTGATCTTGATTCGTTTAAGATTCCCTAAGCCATTGCTATGTTCCCCTACACTTTGGTTCGTTTGTTTGATTCATTTTGACTTTGATGTTCGATATGACCCTTTTGCTTTGAGCCTCTATAATGATCCGTTTGATATTCGTTCGTTACCTTGTGATATTAGTATTCAACTCACTTGATACTTCGAGGGTTCATTTGATTTTGGTAACTAGATGTGAAAACCTTTTTAATTATATCATGGAAATGTTTTGAGGAAGACTATTTTTAAATGATGTTTATGAATGATGCGACACCACTTTTATTTGGAATTTTACTAAACTTTTATGAAAACTACTTTAAAAGACTACCTTTATGAAAACCGTTATTAAAGATCACTTTTGTGAAAATCATTGATAAAGATTTCTTTAAATGAACCATTTGACTATGAACCTCCGATTATGTTCCATACACTTTGGTTCGTTTGTTTGATTCATTTTAACTTTGATATTCGATATGATCCGTTTTGCTTTGAACCTTTGATATGAACCCTTTGCCATGAACCTTTGATACTTGGACTTTGACCATGATTCGATGACTTAGACTATTTGAACCTTTGCTTTGATTTGGACCTTTGACCTTTGACCCTTCAGTTTGATACCCGAGCCAAGTTCGTTTCCTAGCCATGAAGGTAACATGGCCGTGTCATTGATGCACCAATGGCATGACTTTAGTGTGGTTAAGTGATGTTCCACACCGTCCCCATTTTGCTATGCGCGCTTTATTATTTATTATGGCCAATATTATTGTTCGGGGAGCGTATGGATGCATCCTAGGTTCGTGTTCGTGTTCGTGGGCTTAACATGAATTGATATTATATATTGTTCGGTGACTGATGCTGGGTGCAATCCACGTCTTTCACAAGTTCGGGAGCTAGCTACTCCATTTGAAGAATGAGGACACCCCTCATATTATCTGATTATCTGAGAGGTCTCCCCTCTATATGATTATGAAGATTTGGTTACTATATTTGATTTGTGTTCGGGCTCGTGGTGGATTACTGACCCTTTTCCCTTTCTTACTTTGTACCTTTTTGACTATACCTTTGTAAACCCAATGCACCAAACTATACATGTTCGTTTTCTTTTGTTTTCGTTTTCGTTTTCATTTATATATATATCTGTTCACTGGGCTTTTTAAGCTCAGCCGCATTTCTTTTCCTGAGGCAGGTTTTTTAGATGAAAGCTGGGTTATGAGTGGAGAGAACCTCGGACTTAGAAGACTTTGATAGCTTATGGATTAGCAATGATTAGAAGTCATTATTTTTAGACTTAGTAGTTATTGATATTCCCATTTTGTAACCTTGTAAATTTTAGTATTTCATTTGTAACTTTTGAGATTTCTTGTATTACTTGAAATGTATGCTTTGTTTTGATCTGATATGAAACCATTAGTGTGACATCTTTACCCTTGTCGAGTTGGGGTGTTACACACTAAGTTAACTGTTCCCTATTTATATTTATATTTAAAAGTCCCTCATATCATGCACCATTAGTCACCTGCTGGGTGAGCGCGAATATGTGAATAGATCTATTGGCCTGACGACCCATTTGTACTAGTCGGATGGATATCTTTGTGGTAGCCGGTTAGACAGATGCATTATATTTGAAATCTAATCTCGGGGGCGAACCACTTTCATTTTTATTATGTTAGTGAGACTGGAAACTGTCAACGCATTGCGTGTCATGAGGTTTAGTGCAATATACCGAACTATGATATAACTGATTTCTTTTTATTGAGCTTGTGTTCAAAACCTATAATAACTTTAAACGCTATGAATTCACTCAACCTTTGTGTTGACTTTTTAGCATGTTTTATCTCAGGCAACTAGAAGTATGACTTTGGCACGGAGTGGCTGTGGACTTTCTTTTTATAATAAGAGTGTCCACTATGTTATCATTCAACGAATAATGTAACTTTTATAACGTATTTCGAAACCTTCCGTTGGGACCTCTATATGTAAACTCTGATTTAATAAATGAATGATAACAATTTATTTAAAACGTCTCTTTTTGAGTCATTTTCTATTTTCATGACTGTGAACCTTGAAGTAATACCCCAACTTATATTCCGCTGCGTATATCGAAAACGAGGGTGTTACAGTCAAAACTGGGTGAGCCGTTCAAACTATTGGTACAAAACTCAACAATCAATCAAAAGTTTATGACTTTAGTCTTAAAAATTATGTAATAAAGTATAATCTTGCTAGTCTCGCCTGGGAGCAAATTACCGTGCGAAGCGAACTACTATCGGCACATAAGACTTTGCAAGATTCATAATTTATTACCTATGTTTCACCATTATTTAGTCCGGTTAATTTTTATTAAAAAAAATACATTTTTTGCTTAAAACATGTCGAACAATTAAACAAAAAACAAGTAATTTTAAAATAAAACAACTAAATAATACACATAACTTAACAATTAATTATGTAAACATGTAGCCACATGCAAATTAATTCAATAACCTATTAATAATCAATCTATGGTTTTAATATGCATATATTTAACTAAGACTCCCATTGGTTTTCGAGCAAATGGTACCAATGGTCCACATACACCAAACAATTTGGTTGCGTAAGTCCTAACAAATATATACCAAGTTGCACATAATTGATTACTTAATTAATTGGAGTCTTCCCCAATCCGACATCTATTAATTAACTTACATGTGAAAACAAATAAATCATCAATGAATCCATGCCAAACATGCACGTTTGCATGGATTCTACCTAACAATTAGCATATTGCCACAGGATCACTTTCAAACACATAAACATGTTAAAACCTAGGGTTTCTAATCAAATTAATTACAAATCCAAAACCCTAAATATTATAGGGCAATCGGCCCAAAAAAAATAAATTAGGGTTTCGATTTGAACAAACCCTAAATCGACTAAAAAATGTATAAACTCAATCAAGATTCGTTTTTTATGTGTTTTCGGTAATTAATTACATGTTATAACGGCTCGTGATGACACTGTTGAAATTATACTACCATGACAATCATATATATAATTAACCAAATATAAAGTGAACGTACCTTGATGATTCTAGCAAGAACAAGAATCAAACCGTGCAATATGGATGATGAACCCTAATTAGGGTTAATAGGATTATAAGAATTGCCCCTTACCGATTTTGCAATTCAATCCAAGATTCTTACAATAGTATGTAAGAACCACGTTCTTGTACACACGTACTAAACCGAACTAAAGTAATGCAAGTTAATAATCACAAAATTAAACCAAACGTTTTGTTTAATAACAAAAGTCGATCGACCCTCTAAAGGGTTTAGGATCGATTGAATTTTAAGAACAAGAGAGGAAGAAAACTTTAGGTTTAGCTAGTACACAAGAGATACTAAAAACTAGAACCTTAGGTTTGCGTATATAGGGAATGAACACTTAGAGCCCAAGTTGGACTTGGATTAGGAAACCCTAATCCAACCCCTAAAACGATCGGCCTCCTTCTATGGAGTGGATCCGGAACCTTCTTGGCTCTAATTACATTCTAGTCATTTTCTTATTTTATTTAACGACCGTTAGTCACTTCCGTTAAATACTGACGTTCGTTATTTATTTTGTGATAATTAATAATCAAATATAACGTTTTACATTTAATTATTAATCTTTAGTTCTCCTACGTAATGTGTGCAATCCCGTGATCTTGAGTTCGATCCTAACACACGACTACTATTTTATGTCTATTAAACTAGCGTCCTCCATGGGCCAAGACTGACTCTTCGCACCCTTATTACAGGTGGTCTTATGCATTACACTTGCATACTTGCTTTTATGCAACCACAATCCCAAAACCCAATTCAACCTAATGTCCCTCCAAGTTACCTGAACAACATTTAACTGTCTACAGTACATTTGAAGGAATGGACTTATTACAACTGCAACCTTGTGATGATGAGTTAGAGACGAATAGAAATTGTCTAGTCGTCATTGTGACATGGGCACATGGCTAAAGAACATTATGGACAGGTCTATCAAAGATGGGACATTAACGACATTTACCTATATGATGTGAAATTCCTCTTGTCCATTACTGATCCATCCACGTCTGAAAAAATATTCAAGTATCTTATAATGTTGTAGTCAAGACATCATGTAATAATTAGAAGTGCATAAATACATTTATTGGCAAGTTAGTAAAGTCTAAAGAGCTTCCTTAATCCTCAAAGTCCAAATTTTTATCGTTCGATAATGTTAGTAATCGATGCGGTAACATATTCCAACTTTCGTGAAAAATCCCACTCCAGCTTGTAAGGACAATTAGGGTGCGTTTAGCTGGGGGGAAACACTCTTGTTTTCCACAAAATATTTTGTGGAAAACAAAGAAAATAGAGAACGCGTTCAAATAAGCGTTTTCTAACAAAATGTTTTGCAAAACACAAAATCCCCTATTTCCTATCTTAACAAGGAAAATTACAAAACAAATTTAAGTTGTTTTCCTTGTTTTCCTTTGTAACCTACAAACCTCCCTCCCTTTCTTCAAAATAGAAAATATAAACATCAACTAAACGCGTTTTCTATATTTTCAAGTGTTTTGTGGAGATAAATTTCCCTTCAAATTTTTTACAAAACTAGAGATAAAAGACAAGAGAATTTTTTCTCCAACTAAACGCACCCTTAGTAACTATGCTATTTGGTTTTCTAGCTACTCGTTAGTTAATAGAATTTTGCCTTGCAAGTCATAAGTGTAAATATTTTAAGCTCTAAATATCAGTATAACTTTCTTTAAAATGTTTTACGAAAGGGTTGAACATATTGGCTTGAGAGAATAAGATGGGCTCTGAAGTTTATAATATAAAACAAAGCCCATTAAGAAAATATCACTAAATAACCAATATAGCCCAACTACATTTTCAACGTACCAAAAAAAATCGAAACAGAAGACAAGAGAGAAGGTTAAGGTTGTGTGGTTGAAATTTAAGAATCTTGAAAAACTGGATATTCGAGCTATGATGAGCATTGGCAGTCTTGCGTCATCATTGAGGAACCAAAAACCTCCAAAACCATGTTATTGTTCTTCACGACCACCATCTCCTGACAACAATAACAACAACAATAAAGGTATATTCATATTTTTTTAACTTAACTGTTCTTTAATGATTCGTGACTAGCTATTTTCTGTTAATATATGTATATGCTTGTGGATTTTGTTTCATCCTGGTTAGATTGTTGTGATACTATAACAAATTACATATTATTACGTATACACTTAGAAAATATATAATTCCTGTTTTACACGTTTCCTGTTGGTTCATGTGTAACTTCATTTTTAATTTAAGTGTACACAAATATAAACTTTCTGCCATCAAATGAGAACATTAATTAATTTACAATTATAAGCAAGAAATTTGTTGCGATTTATGTATTTTCACGAGTATAAAGAAGTACATTTTTTGATCAAACATCTTGATACATATAAGTTCATACGTAGTTTAGTTTGCATTGCGGTGGAGTTAGTTGATTGTTAACTGTTAAGGTAAACACCGTTGAGAATCTATATGATGTATCTATAGGCCTATTTTGTTCAAATACTAATTAACTGATAATTAGGTTACAGTTTTCGTCTTTGTTAGACATAAAGGCGAATTGAAGGATATACACATATATCAGATGAAATCATTCATCATTGCTCTTTTAAAGTTGTTTTACACATCATGTACAGATAAGTTTTCGACAGATTGGGACAAGGCGTGGTCAAGTTTCAAGAAGCAAGGGAAAAAGAGCCTGTTTTCACAGTTTAAACCAGACAAGTATGTAAGCCGGAACCCAAGGCGATCCAACTTTCCGTTATCTGAGGAGGTAGATCCCATCAAGAGGGCAGAGAGAGCAAACTTGAGTATATGGACTAGCCCGGGTTTTACACTTGGGGGTGCCATTGCTATTGTTACATTTCTTCTTGTATACACCATTCTTTCTCCTCTTAAATAAATCCTCGAAATCAATATGTAATTTAGCTGTAGATAATTGATGTCTGTTCTGGTGGACATAACTCTTGTTGAATTTCTAAAGTTCAAAGCTAGTGCAAATATATATGTAACGAAATTTCTCTCTTTCACTATTTATTCAGACATATAATCGTTGGAGATACCAGGGGATTAGGATATGGCAAAAGACTAAGTATCTGTAAGGAAAGTGAGAAACAAACTTACTCGACCCATTCTCCAATCTCTTTTCTATAAGATATAAAAGGCGAAATTGATGCTCTTAACTAGAAGTTACTTGCCTACTCAACTAGGTGCTACTGAAAGAAGTTACTTGCCTACTCAACTAGGTGCTACTCGGGGTGTTCAAGTGGAAGCGAGTTTCGATCAAAGTGTAAAATTGAACCAAGTCGGCATCCGGTAGTCCAATCAGGCAGCAAGCCGATAGCCTAAGATGACAAGCCAAGTTAAACCCAAGTTGTTG
This sequence comes from Artemisia tridentata subsp. tridentata, assembly GCA_021014915.2. Classification (NCBI taxonomy): domain Eukaryota; kingdom Viridiplantae; phylum Streptophyta; class Magnoliopsida; order Asterales; family Asteraceae; genus Artemisia; species Artemisia tridentata. The sequence continues at coordinate 245,481,111 of CP139503.1, forward strand.
TTACAATTAGTTTTTTATCGGCCAATCTAGTTTTTTTTTTAAATAACGTTGAAACTTCAACCTTTCGTAAAACCTTTCGTAAGAGGATTCATCGTGTGAGAATTACCTTCATGCTTCATCTAAGCATGTTATTTTAGATTTTAGCTACAAAACTTATCTGATGAAGCACATTTGATTGGAGTCTCATTTTTTACATCCTTAAGTCCAACTTTTTCATTGTAATCTACAAGAAAAACAGTAGTATTACTAAGACATTACTAACTTTTAGTAGCATTTTTTTTAACAATCTGTCCCACATCGCTAGGAAATAAAACATTTGAGCTCAATTTTGCATTATTGGTGTACTGGTATCCTCTTGTTATGGGTTTTGGTTAAATCTAAACGTTATCCGTGTAGGTGCTAATCAAAGTTTTAAAAACCGACCAGGGCCTCCGGCTGGTCGGCCGGTTTTTAAATCCCGGTTTTTTATAAATCCCGGTTACTGTAGCGAACCGGCCGGTTTTTCCGGTTCGACCGGCCGGTTCAACCGGTTTTGACTTTTTTTTTTTTTTTTTTTTTTTTTTTTTTGATTTTTTTTGTTGGGCGGTTCGGCCGGTTCGACCGGTCCGGTTCAACCGGTTCGACCGGTGACGGAAGCATGGCCGGTTCGATTAAAAAACCGGTTTTTAAAACACGTGTTGGTGCTAATCAAAGCCTATTTCAACTAGTCTATTTTTTTCGTCTACGCATTCTTCTTTAAACGTCGAAGGGTATCAATTTCATATTAAACATGTAATTTTGTTTAAATTTTACCCATTTGCACTACGGATAATACACAAAATATATGCAAATATGCATGTCAAATTAAGTAACCTCATTTTACCTTTAGACTAATGGTAATGTAACCTCATTTACCTTTAGCCTAATGGTAATAGAAGAACAAGGACGCATCTTTGGCACCTCGTCGGCGCATTCTTCCTTATTACACACACGCCCCTCTCCATGATCTTGGGTGAGGAAAAGGGAGAAGTCGGTCTTGGGGATGACTGACTTTTTATATCGGTTGTGTGTGTGTGATATTGATTTTTGTGGGTATATTTGTGTTTAAGTGGGATATATTTTGGTAGTAATATTGGTTGTCTTATTACACTATGACAGTGGCGATAATGGTCACTATTACCTTAGGGTATGTTTAACAAAAGTAATTGTTGTTGGAAATGAAGATGTAATTGTAGATTAAAATGAAGAGGATGTTAAAAAAACAAAAAAAAAAAATTTATAAGCTACATCAAATACAAATTAATTTTAAAAGATTATTTCTTTAAAAACATATATAACTAAGTTTCTCTCTTTCACTATTTGTTCGACATAAAATCGTTGGGGATATTTGTTCAAGTGGTGATGAGTTTTGACCAAAGTGAAAAATTGAACCAAGTCATAATTCGGCATCCGATAATCCAATCAAGCAAGAAGCTGATAGCTTAAAAGGACAAGACAAGTTAAACCCGAATTGTGGTTTCATTTATCTTTTAACAGTCAATTTTTTTTCGTCTCCGTATTTAAAATGGACGCATTCTTCTTTAAACGTCAAATGGTATCAATTTCATATTAAACAAGTAATTTTTTTCGTCACCGTATTTAAAATGCACACATTCTTCTTTATACGTCAAAGGGTATCGGTTTCCTATTAAACATGTAATTTTGTTTAAATTTTGTGTCGGTTTCATATTAAACTTGTAATTTTGTTTAAACTTTACCTATTTTCCCTACAAATAATTCTTACAATACATGCACGCCAACTTAACTAACCTCATTTTACCTTTAGAGATAATGCTTAAAATATACGCACGCCAACTTAACTAACCTCATTTTACCTTTAGACTAATGACAATAGAAGAACTAGGACACGTCTTTTGCCTCTTTGGCACCTCGTCGACGCGTTCTTCCTTATTACACACCCCTTCTCAATGCGTCTTTGGTGAAGAAAAGGGAGAAGTCGGTCTTGGGCACTACGGCCTTTTTATATCGGTTGTGTGTGTGTGATATTGATTTTTGTGGGTATATTTGTGTTTAAGTGAGATATACTTTTGTAGTAATATTGGTTGTTTTATTACACTATGACACTGGTGATGATGGTCACTATTACCACCTACCTTAGGGTATGTTTAACAAAAGTAACTGTTGCTGAAAATGAGAATTTAGTTGTATATTAAGATGAAGTGGAAGATAAAAAAAACAAATATTTTTTTATAAGCTACATCAAATACGAATTCACTTTGAAAGATTATTTCTTTAAAAACTTTTAAAAGTTATGTGCGAAAAACAAAACTTATATCTTAATCACTTTTACTAATACACTTATACAAACTCAAAATATATGATTCTTGTTGTACACGTTTCCTGTTGGGTTATGTTTAAGAACTTCATTTCTAAAAGTTGTTAACTTCATTTCTAAAAGTTGTTAAGTGTACACATACTAATATTGACAATTCTAAGCATGTAATTTGTCGTGATTTATAACATTCAAAGCGCATAACAAGTTCACTATTATATCTGAAGAAAAAAAAGAAGTTCATAGCTCGCATTGTAGTGACAATTAATTAAAGTGTCGCGCGAGGGAGCTGAGATATCGTTAAGAATCTATCTTGGGTGAAGTTAGTAATGGTATCGATTATATACACGATGATTGTGAACTCCTTGGTATGCAGCAAATAAAACTACTTAGAGGCTTAGAGCTACTTTGTAGCCTTGTATCAAGGCCAAGTATGTGTTCATACTAGTATAAATTAGTAATTGAGTAGTGATGATAAGGTTTTCGGTTCTCACCTGTCTTAGTCATAGAGGCGAACAATCTATATATATACATATCAGATGAAAGTATTGCTCTTTATAGTGTTTTTGCACAACGTTTACAGGTAAGTTTTCGACTGATTGGGACAAGGCTTGGTCAAGTTTCAAGAAGCAAGGGAAAAAGAGCCTGTTTTCACAGTTTAAACCAAACAAGTATGTAAGCTGGAGCCCAAGGCGCAACTTCCCGTTATCTGAGGAGGTAGATCCCATCAAGAGGGCAGAGAGATCAAACTTGAGTATATGGATGTTGAAGTAATCTTCCGTCAGGCGAGTCCGGAGGGCTTTTTGTGCGCCGTCCGTCCTTGCTCCGAGCTTGAAGCGTACTGCAAACAAACAAGAAGGAACCGTTAGAAGGGGTCCCGAGGCCGAAGCCCCGGGAACCACCCTCCGACGGTCAAGTCAGCACCTCGTAGGTAGAGGATTTGTTGTGATGTGAACAGTATATTGTGTGTGTGTGAAACATATCAGATTAGATGAGATAATGAGTAGTATTTATAGAGGGAGATACCTCGATACCTGTGCTACCTCGGGAAGCGTAGTGTCAGACCACGTGGAGACACAATCCCGGGAAATCTGGGGTGTCAGTAGTTGACGGGACTGTTTACTGTAGAAGGCGGTGGTCCGCTCCGGAGGTATGTCCGGAGGTGAGATGTTGTCCGGAGGTGAGATGCAGTCCGGAGGTGAGATGTTGTCCGGAGGTGAGATGCAGTCCGGAGGTGAGATGTAGTCCGGACGAAGCGAGTCGTCCGGACACATACACCAACATGTCCCCCCCCAGTATTGTAGTATCGGTTGAAGACCGATAGTGCAATACTTAAAAAATAACTTTACCGCTTTCGTCCTGTGCTTCGGATTCATACAACCAGTATTGCATTGTTAGTAAAATACTGGCATGATACTTTAAAGAATACCTTATGGCCTTTCGGCCTGAGTCGTTCGGACTAGTGTCGCATTTGCGCCAATTTGTTGAGGTAAAACCTTGTAGGAAGGTCCCACTTCTATATATCGTCCTTCGGAGTGATTCCTTTGGACCTTGCTTATGGCCCTTCGGCCTGTATCATTCGGACATACGATGAGTTGAGTTTTTAGACCATATATGCCCTCGTCTGTTTCCTGTACTAATAAAACATAATTCCAAAGCATAATTCCGGAGGCACAAGCGCCAATTTGTTGAAGTAATAAGCTGAATGTTACAAACAATACATAATTCCGGAGGCACAAGTTATGTGTTTGATACACTTATTATTTGAATTAGGGTAGGCGCGTTTGATTTGGTTACGGTCAGCGGGCAGACATCGGCACGAGGTCCGCTCACGAGTGAGGGAGTGTTTTTCACGATCCGTTTAATTCAATGACGGAGTGTTTTCACGATCCGCTCGCGAGGGAGGGAGTGTTTTCCACGATCCGTGTAATCCAAAAACGGAGTGTTTTCACGATCCGCTCACAAGGGAGGGAGACATCGGCACGAGGTCTGCACTTAATGTGTTTACGGTCAGCGAGTAGACATCGGCACGAGGTCCGCATTTAATTTGTCTATGGTCAGCGGGTATATGAATTAATTTCATGTGGGCATATAAATTAGAGCACATAAAAATTAGAGCCGAAAGTAAATACTTACAAAAGTAATTGTGTGAGCTGTCTTCATCATCCCATGTGGGGGACAAAAAGAAAAGCATACAGGGTTTACCACTTCCCCATATTGACTTTTTTGCAAAGAACCAAAGAAAACAAAATTACTACTGCCCCAATATCTTCCATTGTGGACCACACACGTGGCTCCACCCTTTCTTTGAGATAGGACTTTTGCAAAGCACAAAAAGCAATATATTTGATATCTATATAATATAGATCTCTCACAATACATAGTCAACACCATTATTTAATATAGCTAACAGAGCAATTCATTCATCCATATTATTCTGCTGTTGTGATAGCAGCAAGAGTTCCTTATTTACTATAAAACCCACATCCATAGGAGAGTGAAAACATACCAATTATTATCCAATCAGTCATATGAAAACATACCAGGAGTGAAAGAGATGGCATTGTTCCTATCGGTACAAACATCATAAGCAATCATAACCATCCGGCCATCCAACAAACTTACCATCGAAGATTCCGGCGAGTAAGCGACATGGTAACATAGGTGATGTATGAAATCCGTCATCACTATGTCCGAAAGAGACGGTACCCTCCGAACGATACGTCACTTCCGGACAACAAGTATCCGAACGAGGTGTACCTCCGGATGACATAACATCCGGACAAAACGATATGGCTGAACGATCCGTATACTCGAACAATCTTGATCAAAGGAGATTACACCGGACCGGCTATACCTGACATCCATTCCGGATGCCCTCTCCGAACAGCTGTGACCAGCGTCCATACCGGACGAGTGGTGGACGAAAGAACCACCTCCGGTAGGACGGTAAGATGGACCACCTCCGGTGTCATCCATCCCCTTTCCGAAGGAACAAGCCGAACAGAGGATGGATGTCCTGGAAGAAGCGAATAGGAAATGAGACCCGTCATTCTTAGCTCCGGTGGAATGAATAACGGGTCCCACGGATGGCGCCAATTTGTTGAAGTAATCTTCCGTCAGGCGAGTCCGGAGAGCTTTTTGTGCGCCGTCCGTCCTTGCTCCGAGCTTGAAGCGTACTGCAAACAAACAAGAAGGAACCGTTAGAAGGGGTCCCGAGGCCGAAGCCCCGGGAACCACCCTCCGACGGTCAAGTCAGCACCTCGTAGGTAGAGGATTTGTTGTGATGTGAACAGTATATTGTGTGTGTGTGAAACATATCAGATTAGATGAGATAATGAGTAGTATTTATAGAGGGAGATACCTCGATACCTGTGCTACCTCGGGAAGCGTAGTGTCAGACCACGTGGAGACACAATCCCGGGAAATCTGGGGTGTCAGTAGTTGACGGGACTGTTTACTGTAGAAGGCGGTGGTCCGCTCCGGAGGTATGTCCGGAGGTGAGATGTTGTCCGGAGGTGAGATGCAGTCCGGAGGTGAGATGTTGTCCGGAGGTGAGATGCAGTCCGGAGGTGAGATGTAGTCCGGACGAAGCGAGTCGTCCGTACACATACACCAACAATGGACTAGCCCGGGTTTTACACTTGGGGGTGCCATTGTTATTGTTACATTTCTTCTTGTATACACCATTCTTTCTCCTCTTACGTAAATCCTCGAAATCAATATGTAATTTAGCTGTAGATAATTGATGTCTGTTCTGGTGGACATAACTCTTGTTGAATTTCTAAAGCTCAAAGCTAGTGGAAATACATATTTAACTAAATTTCTCTCTTTCACTATTTGTTCGACATAAAATCGTGGGGGATATTTGTTCAAGTGGATTCATTGTGCGTGAATTACCTTCTTAAGAGGATTCATTGTGCGTGAATTACCTTCATCTAAGCATGTTATTTTACATTTTAGCTACAAAACTTATTTGATGAAGTACATTTGATTTGAAGCTCCTTTTTGATATTCTTAAGTCCAACTTTTCCATTGTATTGTATGATCTTTCGTGCGCAAAGACTACAAGTAGAGGTCCTTGTTGCCTTAATTTTACCTTATGTGCATTTTGATGGCCTAAAGCGAACATATAGAATGAACACTTTGTTGGGAAGTTTACGTGCTGGCAAAACGTTGCAGTGTCTAGTATTTACTAAGATATTACTAACGTTTCTAGCATTTTTTGTACAATCTATCCCACATCGCTAAAAAATAAAACATTTGAGCTCTTTATAATCTTGAATTTTTGGCATGCTAGTACCCTATTGTTATGGGTTTTGGTTAAACCTAAAGGATGTGCTAATAAAAATCCTTTTCTGATGAGGTTTTGGTATCAATTATATACGCGATGATTGTGAACTCATAGGTAATCGGCAAATAAAACGTCTTAGAGGCTTAGAGCTACTTTGTTGCTTTGAATCTAAGGACAAATGTATGTTCATACTAGTTGATCGTGTATAGTATCCCCGGACCCTAGCATATTGGGCCGGGCATGACTAACATCTTAAACCACGGCATATCCTAATTCCGCAATCCGGACAAGATCATCCCCGGCCTCTCAAGTCCGGGGATCTAATCCGATGTCGACAGCTATCCTGCCGCGACTACCTAAAGCCAGATCTTGTGGGATTGTGTCTTCCACTTGATCTGACATTTACCTACTAAGGTATGGCGCAACCATGCGCTGCTCTGACAATTACCTACTCAGTAATTAATGCGCAGAGTTTCGAGGTAGCTACAGTAAGTATACGGGTAGTATAAATACTCCCATCTCATTTATTACCACACCTAACTGCATTTACTACACCTAGTCCGCACTTAAACTATCTCTCTAAATAAATATACTTACTCTCACACCGGAGGCCAACCGCGGAACCCCCCTTCCGCGGTAAGACTAACGGTGCTACTTTTGTCTTAGCAGTGAACAAGAAGTAATCGGTGCAAGATCTACCCTCCAAGAGCTAGTCTAACCTAGGTCTGGGAGTGTGCCAAAGATTTGTACTAACATTTGGCGCCATCCGTGGGACCAGTTACACAAACTGCGTTTCAAAAGGAAGAAAAATCTACCATGAGCAATCAAGGAAACAATCCTTCTCCTTCCCAGGAACCTTCCACCGTGCGTAACACTCGTGATATGGGAAAAAACAAGGAGCAGGAACTCCATGCGGAATCCCTTCCGGATGAAGCAATCAGGAAGTTTTGCGATCAGCACTACGACCGATTGCTGCCACTAATGTCCGAAAAGGTCCACGCAGAAAAGCTAAACCAAGTAAGGACTCGCCTTGAGTTCGAGGATGAGTCGCGGAAGACCCTTCCCCGCAAGGACTATCCAGAAACTCCCAGTCAAGATCCCTATGGGAACGAAAGAATGAGAAGAGGCGGAAATCCAGTCCTAGTTACAAGTCAGGGCCCTCTGAAAGCTCTTACTCCCGAAGCGTTTTCTCTAGGCTCAGCAAGGAACCTAGGGGCGGTGACAAAGAAATGGAATATCCCCGATCTACCGTTTTCACCCGTCTGGGAGAAAGGAGGGGGGATGTTAAGTCACGCCTAGGAGAGAAGAAGGCGGACGTATTATCTAGACTTGAAACAAAAAGCCGTACCAGAAGAGAGCGCAGAGCTGAAGCAGAGCGTTACAGACAAGAGGGGCGTCCTCGTGAGGAAGGATACCCGAAAAGCAGCAGGAAAAGGTCGCCCAGCCCAACCCTTAGCCGCGTCCCTCGTTCTAGGGAACATAGAACCAGAAGCAGGTCCACATACTCAAGTCACGAACGACCGCGGAAGCAAACACCTGTAGAAAGTGAGGACAGTGCAGGGGAATACTAGGGGCAAGGTCTGGAGAGAGTAAAGGGGAAGAGGATGATCTTTATCATCCCTATGACGTTGAAGACGCTAATCCGTTCACATTAAGGATTCGGGGTTTCAAATTCCCAAAAAGAACCAGAATGCCTAATAATGTCAAGACTTACGATGGGACCGGAGATCCGGAGGACCACATGAAAAGCTTCTGCACCGCGGCAAAAGTAGAACGATGGGCCATGCCCACATGGTGTCATATGTTTAACTCCACTCTCATGGGGCATGCTCGAATGTGGTTTGACGACTTGCCGGCGAAAAGCATTGATAACTTTGAGGACCTCAAGAAGTACTTCCTGTCCTATTTTCTCCAACAAAAGAAGTATACTAAAGACCCGGTGGAACTCCATCATATCAAACAAAAAAAAGGGGAAACAACCACGGCATTCGTTGATCGTTTCAAGGCAGAAAGCATGCAAGTGAAGGGTGCCCCGGAATGCATGAGAGTCTCAGGGTTCATGCACGGTATTAACAACCCGGAGTTAATCAAGAGGCTTAATGACATAATTCCAAAGACCATGGACGAGATGTGGAAGATTACCACTGCCTTCGTCCGAGGGGAAACTGCCGCGGCAAACTTATCTAAGAAAAAACATGACCGTTCCACATGGAAGTCCGGTGAAGGAGGATCCCGGACAACCAATACCCAGCCTTTTGACAGGAAGACAGAATTCAAACAACGCTCTAGGGCAGATCGAAGGCGGAGCGATAGATTCACGCCCCTCACAAAAACACCAAAAGAAATTCTGGCAATGGATTTAGTCAAATTTACGGCCCCACCGCCAATGTCAAGTCCGGCCGAGTTCAGAAACAAAGACAAATACTGTGATTTTCACAGGGAAAAAGGCCACCACACTGACGAATGTTTTCAATTGAAGAGACAAATTGAGGAAGCAGTCAGATCAGGACAGCTGGCGCATCTGGTAAAAGAGATCAAGAGCGGGACCCAAAAAGGCGGAACCTCCAAGGGAGGAAAGAAGGAAACCGCGGCTAAAGATAAAGCTCCGGCCATATTCATGATACAGGCCTGGCCACGGAATGTGAAGCAGAAAACAACCTCTAACGCCTACCCCAATATGGAAATATCTTTCCCTCCCATACAGGAGGATGATTGGGACGATCATCCGCTGGTGATAAAGGCAGAAGTAGGCGGACATCATGTACACCGAATGTATGTGGATAATGGAAGCGCCTCAGAGGTTTTGTACGAACATTGCTTCAATCGTTTGAGTCCAGAAGTCAAGAAAAGAATGATCCCTGCTGCGACCCCCCTGCTTGGATTCAGTGGAGAGTTGTCGTGGCCTTTAGGGCAAATTCTACTGGAAGTAACCTTAGCAGATGAAGAGAACTCCTCAAGTGCTTGGATGAACTTCATGATTGTCAGATCGCCCTCCCAATACAACGGCATAATAGGCCGACCGGGGATAAGACAGCTTAAGCTCATTCCCTCCACGGCCCACGGTATGATTAAATTCCCCACGAAAGGAGGAGTGGTCACAATACATAGTGACAAAATAGTGCCCATAGAATGCCGGACGATAGCAGAATCGTCATCGCAGCAGAATTTTGAAGAAGTTCCAGTCAAAGACGGCGTAAAAGTTGCTATACATCCCGAGTTTGCGGACCAAACAGTCACACTAGGGGGAAGTTTGACAAATCAAGGGAAGAAAGACCTATGTGATTTGCTGAGGAATAACTTGGATATTTTCGCTTGGCAACCGTCGGATATGACGGGCGTGCCGCGGAACGCAGCAGAGCATAGGCTCAATATTCGGGAGGGGTACGCGCCAATAAGGCAAAAGAAGCGCGGACAAGCTCCTGAAAGAAACAAGGCCATCAATGAAGATGTGGCAAAGTTGGTAGAGGCGGACATAATGCGAGAGGTCCATTATCACGACTGGGTGTCAAATCCGGTCTTGGTTAAAAAAAGTGATGGAACTTGGAGAATGTGTGTGGATTTCAAAGATTTAAACAAGGCATGTCCAAAAGACTGCTACCTCCTACCGGAGATCGACCACAAAGTTGAATCCCTCTGCGGCTACACCTTCAAATGCTTCCTAGACGCATACAAAGGGTATCACCAAATTCAAATGGCCGCGGAAGACGAGGAAAAAACCGCCTTTCACACGAACCAAGGTATATTTTGTTATAAAAAAATGCCTTTCGGATTAAAGAATGCAGGAGCTACCTATCAACGACTGGTGGATAAGGCTTTCAAGAAGCAGATTGGGAGGAATCTAGAAGTATATGTGGACGATTTGGTAATTAAAAGCCATTCGGAGACGGAGATGTTAAGAGATATAGAAGAAACCTTCAAAACGTTGAGGAAAATTAACATGAAGCTAAACCCAAAGAAGTGCACCTTTGGGGCAGAGGAAGGAATGTTTTTAGGACATTTGATCAACAAAAACGGGATTGGGGCATGCCCGGATAAATCCGCGGTGGTTGCCCAGTTGCCCTCTCCCCGCACACTTAAAGAAGTGCAGAGCCTAAATGGTAAATTGGCAAGTCTCAACCGTTTCCTATCGAAGTCAGCGGAAAAATCCTTTCCGTTCTTCAAGACATTAAAGAAATGCATCAAGAAGAGTGACTTTCATTGGACACCAGCAGCGGAGCAAGCATTCAAGGAAATGAAGAACCACATAGCCAACCTTCCCACCCTGGCAGCTCCACAACCACGGGAAGAACTACTTATGTATCTATCCGCGGCACAGGAAGCCATTAGTGCAGTCCTGCTAGTGGAGAGAGGACCGGTCCAACAACCCATCTACTTCATCAGCCGCACATTGCAACCCCCGGAAGTAAATTACGACCCAATGGAAAAATTGGTTCTGGCACTAATTCATGCAGCCAGAAGATTGAAGAGATACTTCCAGGCGCATCCAATAGTTGTCATCACGGACCAACCCATCAAACAAATGCTCGCAAAAACAGAAAAAACTGGGAGATTGGCTAAGTGGGCTATAGAACTGGGAGAACATGACATCAACTACAGGCCGCGGAAATCAATAAGGGGACAGGTGCTAGCTGACTTCATTGCGGAAATCCCAGAAGAAAAAACTCCGGCAACCGTTGAAGCTCCGGAAGAACATCCATATGTCGAGCCTTGGAGTTTATATACTGACGGATCATCTTACCAAGAAGGATCCGGAGCAGGCCTGATCCTCACAAACCCTGAAGGTGTGGAATTTACTTATGCATTAAGATTTGAGTTTGATACCTCTAACAATGAAGCAGAGTATGAAGCACTAATAGCAGGTCTAAGGATAGCTGAGCAAATGGGAGTCCAACATTTATCCGCGAATGTTGATTCCCGGCTGGTCGCAAACCAGATTAATGGGGCTTACGAAGCCAAGGAAGAAAGTATGGCCTCGTATCTAACAAAAGCTAAGGCTTTGATACAAAGCTTCCGCACGTTCTCCATCAGACAGGTGCCGCGCAGCCAGAACAAACAGGCAGATGCTCTAAGCAAGATAGCCTCCACCAGTTTCGCTCATTTGTCAAAACAAGTTCTTGTCGAGACATTGAAGGTCAAATCAATAGAAGAAAAGGAAGTAATGGCCGTAGTAGAAGAAGAAGAGGAGACTTGGATGACCCCCCTCATAGCCTACATAAAGGACGAAGTACTTCCGGCAAATCAAAAAGAAGCTAGAAAATTGAAAATCAAGGCGCGACAATACTCTGTTGTCAATGGGGTATTATTCCGCAAATCCTTTCTAGAACCATGGTTGCGATGCGTAGGTCCAGCACAGGCGAACTACGTAATCAGGGAAATCCATGAGGGCTCATGCAGCATGCACTCAGGACCGCGGTCTATTGTGGCCAAGGCAATCAGATCCGGTTACTACTGGCCTACAATGCACAAGGACGCAAGGGAAATCATAGACAAATGTCAAGACTGCCAGGTACACCGGCCGGTTCCCAGGAACCCCCAACAAAAGTTAAATCCCATCACCTCCCCCTGGCCATTCTACAAATGGGGAATAGACATCTGCGGCCCATTCCCAGAAGCCCCAGGAAGGATCAAATACCTGATAGTCGCAATAGATTACTTTACCAAGTGGATAGAAGCCAAAGCCCTCGCCACAATCACCGGCAATCAGGTTAAGAAGTTTGTGTGGGATAACATTGTATGCAGGTTCGGACTTCCGGGAGAAATAGTCGCGGACAACGCAAAGCAATTTCGGGACAACCCCTTCAAGGATTGGTGTGACAAGCTCAACATCAGACAACGGTTTGCATCGGTCAAGCACCCCCAGGCAAATGGACTTGTAGAAAGAGCAAACCGGAGCTTAGGCGAAGGAATCAAAGCACGGATTGATCAAGGAAGCCGGGATTGGCTGGAAGAAGTTCCGCATGTGCTATGGGCGCACAGAACTATGATCAAATCAAGCAATGGGGATACCCCGTTCTCCCTGACCTATGGGACGGAGGCTGTCATCCCAGTCGAGATCGGAATGCCATCTTTAAGGTGCGCCTTGTTTGATCCAATAACAAATGATGAAGACCTACAGCTAAATCTAGATTTAGTTGAAGAAAGAAGAGAGGTCGCGGCAATCCAGGAAGCAAAAAGCAAAACCCAAATGGAGAAGTATTACAATGCTAAAGTCCGTGGCACGAGCTTTAAGCCAGGAGATTTCGTCTACCGCAGCAATGATGCAAGCCTTGTGGAAAACACCGGCAAGCTGGGCCCCAAATGGGAAGGCCCATATGAAGTCGTGGAAGCTTTGGGGAAAGGAGCTTATACGCTCAGAGGGAAAGATGGTAGGGATATACCCCGGACTTGGAACATCCGGCACCTTAAGAAATGCTATTTGTAATTAAGTATAAGCACTCCTATCTTTTGTATCCGGTCACGGTTCAATCCGGCCGTGGGAGTTCATAACCAAGTTCTATATCTTTTGTAAGTACTCTTAACTTTTGTAACTTTTGTATCCGGCCACAGTTCAATCTGGCCGCGGGAGTTCATTACATCTTTAAATGATATGCGGGGTCTGATCAACTCCGCAACACTTTCTAAAAATTTACGTGTCATCTTTTACATTATTTCTATTACATGCATAACCCGGACCTCAAATCCGGACGCGTAAGTGGCCTCATAAGCCCGGCATGAGGACATTGCACCTCAAATTACTAAAGGCATATAAGTGGTATTGCAAACCCATTGACCAGTTAAACCCATCCCCGGAAATCCTAAGTACGGGTACACAAAGATGGTAACATAAAGTCCGGACATACAAGTCCCGGCACCAAAAAGAAATAAAAAAAAAACAACCCCAAGTGTTATTACACGTCCAAAAAGTTTAAGTTATATTCACCAACGATTACAAGATACGCGGATACATTCATCCGGAAGAAAAAAAAAACTACTACAAAATACACGGATGCATTCATCCGGGGTACACTTCCCAAAAAAGCTGATGTTTAAAAGCTTCACAAGATTGCGGCAAGGCAGATATAGTCAAAATATCCCCCAAAGAACAGCCGCAGAAAACTAATTCTCAGGATTCTGAGAGTCAAGAATGGAAGAATCAAACATGTCATCATGTTTAACACCACCATCCCCGGACACAATGGTCTCTGGTCCGGAAGACGCAACAACATTCGAAGGCCCAACTGGCCCAGCAACGGAGGAAGGCTGAGAAGAAACGGGGGTAGGAAGCACAATGGCAAGACCCTTGTCGGTGTAATCAAACTCTACCCCATACTTCTTGTTCTTGAACTCCTTATAAGCTGCAATAGCCCGCGGACGACGTGTAACAAACTGAAGCACGGACTCCGGCAGAACTGTCTCCTCCACGACCGGGGGTTTAAAGGTAAGCTCCCCCGACCCAGGGTGACGATGCTCCTCCAAAACCAATTTTGCCATCAAGTACTCAAGCGGAGCATCCCGACACTCCTCCAAAGAATCCAACAGAGGGAAGGGAACTTTAGACAACCTGACCACGGACTCCTCATAACGCTGCTTGGCTTCCGGGTCATAGGCCTCTATCTGGTCAAGCTTTATGCCCTGCGACCCATGCACAACCCCGCCTCCAACCCCTGGCGTACCCCGTCCTTAATGGCCGCGGAAATACAACCACCAAGCCTCAGCTTCAGATCCTCGGACTCTTTAAATTTTTCAATAACATACCTAAATCCGTGGCCAATGACCCACCGGCGGCCCTCAACAGCCCTCAAAGTCTGGGGAAAGAGTTCTGTGTCAAACTCTTCGTTGATCGCGACCAACCTTTTATCCATCTCCGCAAGATGACTCTCAAAAGTGGCATGGGCCGCCCTCATACTATCCTCGACAATTTTCTCCGTCTCGGTTTTAAACTGCTGCTGGAGCGTGTCACAAAGAACTTCTAGGCCGGACACTTTTTCCGCCAGCGCCTCCTTCTCACCACGAAGTTCTACAACTTCCGCAGCTAGCCCCGCATTCTTCCCAATCAAGGTTTCAACTTCCGGAGATAACCTTTTAACCTCAGCCCGGAGCTCTTCCAGCTCCTTATCCTTATCATCCACCACCGATTGCAAAGAAGACACTTGGTCGCGGATAGCCATGACCCCGGCATTCTCACCCTCCAGCTCGGACAACTTAGCCTTCAACTCAACAACCATCTTCTTCTTCCCTTCCAGCTGCTTCTTCAACCTGCCATTTTGGTACAAGGTGTTCTCCAACCTCAGTCGCACCTCAGAATTAACACAGATCTGGTGAGCAGATAACTTATTGAAGTCATTCATCAAGTCTTCATTGGACATATCCCTCATATTAGACGCAAACACCGGAGTTGCAACATTGCCAACAATACTGCGGCAGACCCAGGGATCGTCCATCTTGAAGCCATTAGTAGACAACCATTTGGGGACATAAGTAGAAGAAGTGTCCGCCGGTCTCAACAGATACGGACTTATCAAAATCATCAGACCCACCTGCATCCTCTTCTTCATTGACCGCATGACTAGACGAAGCAATCACACCCTCAGCATGTCCGGAAGGTTTGTCCTGCTCAGATACCTCAAGATTTGGCATTTTGGACTCCACATTCTCAGACTCATTAATATCCGCATGAGGAGTCTCCGAATTCCCTTCTGATCGCTCTTGAGTAGGTGTGTGGGACGAAGAAGAAATGAAAGTCGTATTCTTCGTAATTCCCTCATCCGTCTGAGGACCGGAGCGGTCCAAGCCTGACCCCGACTCATCTTCAAGATCAACAATAATATGACCTTCCGCGGAAGGATCAGCTGAAAAACGCAAACGTGTAAGTACGGATACAAAACAACAAGAGAAGAAAACAGCACACAAGGGTATTATAAGCAACTCATACCAGATCCAGCCGCAGCATCCTTGCGGACCAGCCTCTTCTTCTTTCTGGGTGGCTCAGGCACATCAATAACCACCCTCTTCTTCCCAGCTTTCTTGCCCTCCTTAGCCGCAGCAATCTCATCAACGACCGTATGTTGTACCACCTTCACTGTACCCTCCTGCGGTTGAAGAACACGTGTAGCGGTCTCAGCCCGCAAGGACTTCTCGTCCTTCTCCAAAGTGCGCTCCCCGACCTTTACCTTGAATACGTCCGGCTGGTTGATATACGAAAACAAGTCCATCTCTGCAAAGCAAAGCAAATAAAATTAGACGCGGAAGCACACAAATAGAAAACAAAAATACATGCAAATCCATTCAACCCACCCGTTTCATTCGGCCGTAGAAACGTGGGGCGGGCACTATCATCATCCCAAGTTTGGCTCAAACCTATGAGGTTCAGAAACTCCTCCGGATATTTCTTAAATGGAGCCCTATTAGCATCCAGGCGCCGCAACAACTCTAGATCCACACCCACGTCGGAAGGCGGAGGGTCGCGGTCCACAGAAGTTCCTTCAAACCATGGAATATCCAGAGGAAAGATGGTCTTTTTAATGAAAAAGAAATGGTCCTTCCAGTTCTTAACCGAATCTAAGGCACTAGTATAACAGACGGGGACAACCAAAGATTTTGGGCCTTTTCTCTTCTCTAACGACATCCAACCATTGTTAACACCCGCATAATAGAAATGCCTAAACAAATCTATAGTCGGTACACCACCATGGACGCGGCAAAGTATCTCAAAATGGCTAACCCTACAAGCCGCTAACACGGATAGCTGTGACAGGTGAATCTGGAAATACTCCAATACGCGGAGCAAAAACAATGAAAGGGGAATCCTAAAGTTACCAAACTCAAAAAACCTAGTATATACACCTATCATTCCGTCCGGAGCATCTTTAATAGTATTCCTAGGTCCGGGCGCTGTCGGTAAAAGATACCCAGGAATCTTATACTTATCACAAAATGCGTTTACATCTTCCTGACTAAGTTTGGAGGTTACCGTACTTATATGAGCCATTCTAAATGGTAAATGAAGAACAAATGTAACAGAAATCTAACCTGAAGATACTAAAGTCCGGAAATAAAGAGGGGAAGAGAAACAAAGGCGGAAGGAATTCTTGTTTCTAGGAGAGAGGAAAAGTTTTAACTGTGTGTAAAAAGTTTAAAAGTAGTGTAAATCTTAGTATTTATAGCTACACACGCACGTGTTATCAGATCCAATCGAAAGGCCACAAAATTGCCACGTCCCCGGACGTTTATTGAACGGTCACAGATCAGGACAGATGGACTACTAAGATGATCGCAGAAAATAAACGGCCAGCCGCAGAAACGTCACATCAGTCAGTAATTGCGTGGGTGAAAACGTTTCGCTGTTCCCCATGACAGCCTGTCACCACCAACCACATGGAAAGTGGAATGTCCAGTCAGCAACATTGGACACACTCCAAACCAACCGCGGATACTACCACGTCCTGCACAATGCTGCAACCTCTAAATGGCCGCGGAAAATAAATATAAAGTCTAGAACACTTGCTCTTCAAATTAAACAAGTATACTAGACTGGGGGGACTTGATCGTGTATAGTATCCCCGGACCCTAGCATATTGGGCCGGGCATGACTAACATCTTAAACCACGGCATATCCTAATTCTGCAATCCGGACAAGATCATCCCCGGCCTCTCAAGTCCGGGGATCTAATCCGATGTCGACGGCTATCCTGCCGCGACTACCTAAAGCCAGATCTTGTGGGATTGTGTCTTCCACTTGGCCTGACATTTACCTACTAGGGTATGGCGCAGCCATGCGCTGCTCTGACAATTACCTACTCAGTAATTAATGCGCAGAGTTTCGAGGTAGCTACAGTAAGTATACGGGTAGTATAAATACTCCCATCTCATTTATTACCACACCTAACTGCATTTACTACACCTAGTCCGCACTTAAACTATCTCTCTAAATAAATATACTTACTCTCACACCGGAGGCCAACCGCGGAACCCCCCTTCCGCGGTAAGACTAACGGTGCTACTTTTGTCTTAGCAGTGAACAAGAAGTAATCGGTGCAAGATCTACCCTCCAAGAGCTAGCCCAACCTAGGTCTGGGGGTGTGCCAAATATTTGTACTAACACTAGTATAAATTAGTAATTGAGTAGTGATAATAAGGTTTTTGGTTCTCACCTATGTTAGTCATAGAGGCGAACAATCTATATATACATATCAGATGAAAGTATTGCTCTTTATAGTGTTTTTGCACATCGTTTACAAATAAGTTTTCGACTGATTGGGACAAGGCTTGGTCAAGTTTCAAGAAGCAAGGGAAAAAGAGTTTGTTTTCACAGTTTACACCAAACAAGTATGTAAGTTGGAACCCAAGGCGATCCAACTTCCCGTTATCTGAGGAGGTAGATCCCATCAAGAGGGCAGAGAGATCAAACTTGAGTATATGGACTGTTGGTGATTTTAGTGTCATCAACTATTTCAGGTAATTGCGATTTACTAGAGACCAATGAGATTCATATCATACTCGGTTGCGAGTCAGGGAAGTGTGAAGTGCACACTCGTTTGAGATGATATGTTTCTACCATGACAAAAACACATGGGTTAATGAGTTGTGCCATTGCTGGGTCAAGTGTAGGAAATGGGTCTCTTTTAGATAATAAAAGAGTCTATTTTAGGGTCTGCAGGAAATGGGTCTCTTTTAGATAATAAAAGAGTCTATTTTAGGGTCTGCAGGAAATAGGTCTCTTTTGGAGTATAAAAGGGTCTATTTTAGAGTCTGCAAGAAAATGAGTCTCTTTTAGAATATAAAAGGGTCCATTTTAGGTCTGCAGTTACCAGTTTTTCCTGGAAAACTCAACCAACTTGTCAGTGGGTGAACCATTGTGTCTTTTGGTGCTTTAACCGTTTTTAACTGTTATTAACCACCAAATTAACTGTCAAGATGTTTGTTATATATAACAAACATATCTGGTCTTTGTGAGATATACAAAACATACGAATTCACACAATTTTCTCTGTCTTGCTTTGTTCTCTTGTGCCTAGAAACAAAGTGTTCATCTCGAATTATCCCGATAAGGATTTCGTGATACCCACGCACCAATAGGGTCGAAATACTTTATACGGAAAGTGAACTTACACGATTCGTGAAGATATCCAAGATTATCATCACCCTAACCCATATTACTAACAAACGTATAAAGTATTCTATGATAATCATAGCTGGAGGAAATACTGTGAAGGAGATGACTACGAACTTTGGGAAACTCGATAAGTTTGAAGGGCATAACTTTAGACGCTGGCAGAAGAAGATGCACTTCCTTTTGACAACATTAAAGGTTGTGTATGTTCTGTCTACCCCTATACCAGAGTTGTTGGAGAATGATACGATGGAAGCAGTCAGACGCATATCGAAGTGGGAGAATGACGACTACATCTGCAGAGGACACATACTAAACGGTATTTCTGATCCCCTATTTGATATTTATCAGAACATGGAATCTGCAAAGGAGTTGTGGGATTCTCTTGAATCCAAGTACATGGCAGAGGATGCTTCTAGTAAGAAGTTTCTTGTAAGTAATTTCAACAATTACAAGATGGTCGACTCAAGGCCTGTCATGGAACAATTCAATGAATTCCTCAGAATCCTTGGACAATATACACAACATGGTCTGAAAATGGATGAATCAATATCCGTTTCAAGTGTGGTAGACAAGTTGCCTCCTTCCTGGAAGGATTTCAAACATAGTTTGAAACATGGTAAAATGATTTGTCTTTGGTTCAACTTGGTAGTCACTTGCGTATAGAGGAATCTCTAAGGGCGCAAGAAAGTGACAAGGTCAAAGGAAAAGAAGTTGTTGGACCCTCGGTTAATATGATGGATGAGGGTGGAAATAATAAAAACAACAAACAAAACAAAGGAAAGAAACGTGGTTTTAAGGATAACAACGGTGATTCTGGTTCCAGCAAGAAGCCTAAATTGGCATGTTGGAAGTGTGGCAAATATGGTCACTTTAAGAAGGATTGTCGTAGTAAAAACACGAAGGATGGCACAAGCACTAGTGGTTCGGGAAAGGGGTCTAAGGACCATTCCCAAGACCAAGGTCAGAATTTAGTACATGGTTGGAACAGATTTATTAAATATTTTGTTTCTCTAATTTTTGAAGCATTTTATGTGCAGGTTGATGCAATTGCATGGTGGATTGATTCCGGTGCCACAACTCATGTGTGTAAAGATCGTTACTGGTTTAAGACATATCAACCGGTGGAGGATGGATATGTTCTTTACATGGGTGATGATCATTTCGCTCCTATTCATGGAAAAGGAAGTGTGGTGTTGGAATTCAGTTCTCGAAAATTTGCTATATATCGCTAAACATAAAATTACTGTAACACCTAAAATCTGAAAAACATGTTAAAATTACCAAATTACCCCTGCAAGTTTAAAAATTTAATTAAAAGCTTATAAAGTACCGAATCGATCCCAAACTTCTGGAAACGAGCAAGATATGATACAAAATAATTTTGAAGACTTCAATTAATATTTATACAAGTTGTGAGATGACCAAAATACCCTTGTGTATACCGAAAATTTAAATACATGATTATTATTAATTAAAAACCTTATAACATAAAAGTAATTAAGGAAAAAAATAAATAAAATTGGTGAATTGATCCTTGGGCCATTTAAGGCCGGTTCTTAGCATTTACCCCTCCCCAAAAATTCGGCCAAACACATTTATATCAATCCCATAATTTTTATTCAACCATTAAACCCTAAAAACAACCTAGCCGCCACTCTCAAAAATCACCCACACCACATCCGATTTTTAGAAATCAAAAACCCATTTTTCTGGAGTGCTTGATGATGCAAGGAAGGTGAGAAAAATATCTATAAGGTTCTAGGGTCGATCGTTTGGCTGTGGTGGATTATTTGGGTCAGAAAAGTGCAACCGAGCAACAATAAATCCATAGCGTGAAATCATTTGATCTATAATTTTTATGGTAATTTTCTAGCCTTCTCCTAATCATATATAACATGTAAAAATTATTGAAATCGAGCCATGCATCATGTATTGATCGAATGAAAAATAAATAGCTTAAAACCCTAATTTTGGAAATCGATTCCATTTAATCCATGCGATTTTTCTGAGGAGTATACTTATTTTTCCTGGGTTCTATAGGCTTCATATAACATGAGAAAAATGGTGTCTTGATTTTTTTGAGTCGAATTTGTGATTTATGGAATTATTGTTAAATCGGATTTTAGAGCAAAAAGGGGAAAAACATGGAAAATAATAAAACCAATCGAACTAGGGTTCTTGGGTGATGAAATCTGTAATTAAATGAGTTATAATGATGATACAATGATGGCCTAATGATTTGGATTACTAGGGTTTGATTTTGATAATTATTTTGCAAACCGATTGGATAAATAATAAGTTAAGGGGGTGTTTTGTAATTATTAAAACTTGTGGGATATTTTTGTAATATTGTATGGACCTGGGAGAATGTGTAAAAATTATAACATGAGGGTCTTATTTGTAATTTTGGCAAGATATGGATTTAATGGTAATATTTGTGTCGAATTAAAAAGAAATAAAAATGAGGGACTAAATATGTAATTTCTGGAAACTTGGTGCTGTTTTGAGTAATAAATTATATTCAGGGGGTTATGTGTAATTTTGGTAATTTAATGGCTTAATATGTAATTGTTAATAATTAAAGGTTGAAATTGTAAATTAAAGGACTAAATATGTAACTTTGATAACTAGAGGGACTTGATGTGTAAATTGTGAATGTTTAAGGGTGTGTTCGTATAACATGTTGAAATAAGTGTTCATTGTGTAAAATTGGGAAATTAAGGGTTTAAAATGTAATTATTGTTAATTTAAGAATCGAATTACAAGTTTGATAACTACAAGGACTAAAAGTGTAAGATACCGAAACTTTGAGGGGCTGTGATAACATGGATAAAAATGAAGGTTATTTTTGTAAATTGGTAAATTAAAGGACCTTATGTGTAAATGAAATCATGATAAGTGTTAAAGAGTAAATTATGTAATTATAAGGTTTAATATTGTAAATTAATTAACTAGAGGGATGTAATGTGTAAATTATGAAACTTGAAGGGTTTGGCGTGCCATAATTAATTTATAGGGTATTTTTCTGTAAACATAAGTGATGAAGGGCTTGATGTGTAATTATTATGGAATTATGACTTAATATATACGTTTTGTAAACTTAAGGGACTAATTGTGTAAATTCTGAAATCTGAGGGGCTGAATGGTACAATATGTAAACTCTGATGGGACATTCTGAAATTTGGTAAAATAATAAGCTTGTTTGGTAAATATGGATATTGGAGTTATTAAATCATGAATTATGTAAATATAAGGTTTGTTTTATAAATGTTGTAACTAGAAGGGTATAAAGTGTAAAATTATGAAACTAAGGGGATTATGATGTCATTCTGAATAAAAAGGGTATTAAATCAGTATATTGAAGTATTTTCATGTTATACCTTTGAAATTGATGAAATTATGATTATAACCCTGAACTATGAAAACTTGTCATAATTAACCCTGAACTTGTGTAACTTGTCAAAATGAACATGTTTTCCATAATAAGCTAATCAAGGACTTAACTTGAATTATATCGTCTGAATATGGCTAAATATGGAAAAGATACTAATTCTGGAAACCTGCTAAAAGAATAGAAAGTTACTAAAAATAGAAGTTACTTATAATGGGAAGATAACTGAACCCCTTTCGTATTTTTGTCTTCAACTCCTTTAGGTTCAAGGAGGGAGTGATCTTGATCCCTGTCAGCTACTCTTTTGTTGTGCTTGCTATTTGAATAAGGTACAGATATTCTGCTTCTTGATAAGAGGCCTTCATTCTCTGATTATGATTCGTATTAGGGTTCCCTATACCATTGCTATGTTCCCTTCATTCATGAACTCCGATCTTTTGAACCATCATGATATTGAACCTTTTATGATTATGAACCTTTCATTCATGAACCTTTAATTATGAACCCTTGACCATGAACCTTTGCTTATGAACCTTTGCTTATGAACCTTGCTTATGAACCATGATTATGAACCTATGATTATGAACTTATGAAACAAGATATTGACCTATGCAAGTAAAGTAAAAACATGATTCATGATACTTGACCTTTACCCTCAGTTTGATACTACGAGCCACTCACTAGGCATGAGGGTTTCATGTCCATGTCAGTCGATGCACCGATGGCATGACTCTAGGGCAGGAGAGTGATGACCTGTCCCGTCCCTGCACGTTTATGTTTATGATTCATGTTTATGTAGAGGCAGATTATGGCCACCGGGGGCGTATGGATGCATCCTAGATTTGTTCATGTTCATGTTATGTTATGTTATTCATGGTGACTGATGGTGTGTGCGATACACGTCTTTCACACTCCGGGAGCTAGCTACTCCAACCCATGATTGAGGACACCCCTCATATTTACAGGATACCCATGATTGAGGACACCCCTCATATTTACAGGATACCCATGATTGAGGACACCCCTCATATTCACAGGATACTAAGAGGTCTCCCCTCTGCATGTTTACGATTATGATTATGATTATGATTCATGTTATGTTATGGGCTCGTAGTGGATTTCTGACTTCATTTACCATGTACCCTTTTACCTTTCCTTATGATACCATGTACTCTTACCTTTCATCTTGACACCATGTATTCATGCTTCCACCCTCTTTTACTCATGCAAATTATACATTATACTACTGCTTGTTACGTTATATCTGTTCACTGAGCTCTAGTAGCTCAGCCGCGTTTCTTTTCCCGCGGCAGGTTTTAGTTGGAAGCTGGGTAAGAGTGAAGAGACTTTGGACCTAGAAGACTTTGAGTAGAAGCCATTAGAAGAGATGTACTTATGGATTTGATAGGCAACTTTTATTTTCCTTTGTAACCCTTTGTATTGCAAGATTTCATTTGTAACCTTTGAGAACCATTGTATTACTATTGATTTTATGCTTTGTTTGATCTGATATGGAGCCATTTGTGTGATACTTCTACCCTTGCCGGGTTGGGGTGTTACAATTATGGTATCAGAGACGACAGGCTGCGATTTGTAATACATTTACCCTTGGCCTGTGTAAGTTAGGACCACTAAGTTTCCACTGTAGGCGCTCATAAGGTAACCTGTAAGAACTGCTTTAGGATAACCCCATAAGAACATAAGTTTTGACCAGTGAGGAATGGGTAGACCATAAGGTGTTTGTTTAAGTATCTTCACTTCCGCATCACTCTGATTGTGCTTTGCTCTGGATTAGATCCTATTGATATCACTTTATGAAAGTGAAGGTTATGCTTTGCACCACCTGGAGATTTGAATCTGATTAAATCTGGAAGACATTAAGAATTACTTAGTATTTGTCTGACACTAATTGACTCTTATCTTCAAAGTTTGACTCTGATCTTTGATCCTCTCGCTAATCATTTTGACGTCTCTTCGGGCACTTTAAGAGCCTCCATGGCGATAACGTACTTGATGAATTTTGTTTTGACCTCTTACTCCTGATAAGTATCTATGAATCTTCTAACACTAAGCGATTCCGTTTTGCCCGTCCACGTCCCTATAAGAAGTCTTGTGAGGTGTAACCACGAGCATGAGAATGTTTTCTCCTCATTTTGAATAATAAAGATTTGATTATGATCCGTCTATCTTGGGATAGTTAACTTTAATTCTATCTTGACAAGAAATTCGCTGAGTGACCATTCGAATATTTACAACTACGTTTCTATGTCTCATTGTGACGTTGAAATAATTTTGAACTCCCTGCCATGACTATCAAGTTGTTTAGACCTTCTGCTATCACTATTACTCTGGAGACTCGTATGTTAATTTCGCGATTATGAAGTTCCCTTGAACCCATTTCGTACATCAATGAATGAACTCCAGCTTGAAAGCTTTTGGCACCTTGATTCTTCTGAGCATGAACCATATCTTGAGAAATTTTCCAAAACCTGAACCCTACCTGGAGAACTACTTGACACCTGCAACTTCCTAAATATGATTCTTGATCGAACCGCCAAACCTTCCACCGGAGCATGAAGTAGGAATTGACTTGATACCAAGAGAATGTCTAGTCACCAAGCGAAGGTATCTTGCAGATGTGTCCGGGATTTTGAAAACTGGTTTAAGCAACCAGGAAGAGCAACACCGAGAACCAGGAAGTGAGTTTACATAAGCGTATTTCCTGGGCGTGTTATAGTTCGCAATAAGGAAGGAGGTTGACTGGAGATGTGGACTGATTACATGAAGCTGAACCGTATTGCTGTTAAGAACCAATATTCCTCCACCTTGGGACGACTTTGTACTTGTTTAATTTCAGAGCGCGAAGTTCCCTTCTGATGAACTGAATTTATTCTTGGAATCACTCTCAGTACTTGTAAAAGACTGCTATGACGATTAGTGACGCTAATAGTATTAGCTAAAGCTCTGATTGTTTTGCGAATCTGATAATTGATGTGTTCTCGAAAGTACTTGGACAAAAAGGTCATTGTATGACTTAATAGTACGTTTGAAGACGAGGAAGGACATGAAAATCATCTCTGCACTTTGTTAGAAAATTCATCGATCATCTGTACATTCTGAGAGATTTATGTTCTTGATCAAGGATACTTTTTTTTTAGCTCCGTAAGTTTTGAAAACCATCACCATGTGGTCTAGATCGACAACAAGATGGAGAACTGAATCTTTTGAACCTTGTAAAGAAATTCTGGATAATGGTTGTGACTTAGGATACCATTGAGAAAACTTCGTGAACCAAGAGAAACAGCTTAGTTGGACGGAGAATGGAGTTTTGGAAAAGTTGAAGTAGAAGTTAGTCTCCTTACCCTCGGGCGAAACCAGTTTGGGATAAACCAGGATGAGACTCGGTAGTACTCCCTGCAACACAGAAGATTTTCGTATACAGCAGGACAACTAGAAACATATCAGAAGAGTTGCTGCACTGCTTGACTTAGAGTTGACAACAACGGCGGCCACCCTGATGAGTGAAGACGTTCCTTACCAGATAGAAGGTTGGAGATGCAGAAGAAGACAATCCAGTCAAGACGGCGAACCTGGAGCTGATGAAGAAGTACAGTCTAACTTTCCTATTCATCTTGGTTGTACTAAGATGAATTGAGAGCGGGAGCATACTGGATGATGAAGGATTCGAAGATCGTGCTAGAAACTCACATTTCAAGAAGAACTGCAGGAGACTCGACAAACTAGACTCAAGTTTCCGAGTTTGGCTTCACTTCTGGGTTGATGAACAGACAAAGACAGATTAACCGGACTTGAAGAGATTGATGTGTTGAAGGAATGGATTTCGGAAAAGGATCCGTTATGTTTGGAAAGACTAGTTTTATGAAGGCTGAAGTTCTTGACAACTAACTCTCATTCCATGGACTCTCTAAAGTTTGGCTACATAGCGATAAGATCCTCTTGTGATTCAAGTTCCATGGAAGCATTCAGTTCTGTGAACATTGTGTCACATATGTTCGAGAATGGTTTTGTTTTGAGAAATTTTGGACGAGATGAATAAGATATGATGCTTGTGACGGCATACCTCACTGTTGCTAGGCAATCTGGAATGTTGATACTCTTGCAAGTAGTTTTGTTTTCCTCTGGTCCATGGCATTCGATTTTGCTGACCTCGAGACTGTAGAAGTACTAGGTGAATCAAGATAGGTGGTTTTGATTACGACTTGAGATAAAGTATGACCATCATAAGGGCATATTTATGTGGTGCTAGTATTATGATGCCTGATCAACGTGATAATACTTACACCATATAACGTGCACTCATTGTGGGCATAGGATATCTTGGGAAGTACCTAAGAAGATTAGAAGTTGACCCCATTGGTTTATCCGTGATTAGTAAGATTTTAGGATCATTCTACCGATACGTTCAATCTATTTCCACCGTTATACGATTTGATACGTTTGAAGACTCGACACGCGATGTTGACCTTTGTACTTCCAATAATAATCTTAAGCTTCGTTGTAGAGATTTCTGCTGGTGAAGTTGCTGAACAGTATGTTCCCATCTATATGGATTCGATCTCTTTCTATGAAGGAATACACCTACGTTCTGCTATCCATACGTTCCGCATTCGTTAAGTCTGTTCATTTTTGATCTGCTATGAGTTAAGATATGAGATGTTGGATTCTGAGAACAACAAGATTTTTTTGTTTATGAGAACACCTCTGGAAGGCTCTTTGACGCAGAGACTATTTGAAAAGCAGAAGAGTTACTTTTGCACCACCTCATGGTCGTTACAATTCGATGCATTCTCGTTTAATTCGCCTAATCGATTCGATGTAAACCCTACGTTTTGTTTGTACCTCTTCCTAGGGATTCGAATATCATCCGCATATTGGTACGTTATCTTTTAGATTCGCACTCAGCATAGTATGTGTCCCTGTTTTGCTTTCGATTCGTTTTATTCCTGACTCTTTGCAAATTTCGAGGACGAAAATTTTCTGTTAGAGGGGAAGAAGTTGTAACACCTAAAATCTGAAAAACATGTTAAAATTACCAAATTACCCCTGCAAGTTTAAAAATTTAATTAAAAGCTTATAAAGTACCGAATCGATCCCAAACTTCTGGAAACGAGCAAGATATGATACAAAATAATTTTGAAGACTTCAATTAATATTTATACAAGTTGTGAGATGACCAAAATACCCTTGTGTATACCGAAAATTTAAATACATGATTATTATTAATTAAAAACCTTATAACATAAAAGTAATTAAGGAAAAAAATAAATAAAATTGGTGAATTGATCCTTGGGCCATTTAAGGCCGGTTCTTAGCATTTACCCCTCCCAAAAATTCGGCCAAACACATTTATATCAATCCCATAATTTTTATTCAACCATTAAACCCTAAAAACAACCTAGCCGCCACTCTCAAAAATCACCCACACCACATCCGATTTTTAGAAATCAAAAACCCATTTTTCTGGAGTGCTTGATGATGCAAGGAAGGTGAGAAAAATAGCTATAAGGTTCTAGGGTCGATCGTTTGGCTGTGGTGAATTATTTGGGTCGGAAAAGTGCAACCGAGCAACAATAAATCCATAGCGTGAAATCCTTTGATCTATAATTTTTCTGGTAATTTTCTAGCCTTCTCCTAATCATATATAACATGTAAAAATTATTGAAATCGAGCCATGCATCATGTATTGATCGAATGAAAAATAAATAGCTTAAAACCCTAATTTTGGAAATCGATTCCATTTAATCCATGCGATTTTTCTGAGGAGTATACTTATTTTTCCTGGGTTCTATAGGCTTCATATAACATGAGAAAAATGGTGTCTTGATTTTTTTGAGTCGAATTTGTGATTTATGGAATTATTGTTAAATCGGATTTTAGAGAAAAAAGGGGAAAAACATGGAAAATAATAAAACCAATCAAACTAGGGTTCTTGGGTGATAAAATCTGGAATTAAATGAGTTATAATGATGATACAATGATGGCCTAATGATTTGGATTACTAGGGTTTGATTTTGATAATTATTTTGCAAACCGATTGGATAAATAATAAGTTAAGGGGGTGTTTTGTAATTATTAAAACTTGTGGGATATTTTTGTAATATTGTATGGACCTGGGAGAATGTGTAAAAATTATAACATGAGGGTCTTATTTGTAATTTTGGCAAGATATGGATTTAATGGTAATATTTGTGTCGAATTAAAAAGAAATAAAAATGAGGGACTAAATATGTAATTTCTGGAAACTTGGTGCTGTTTTGAGTAATAAATTATATTCAGGGGGTTATGTGTAATTTTGGTAATTTAATGGCTTAATATGTAATTGTTAATAATTAAAGGTTGAAATTGTAAATTAAAGGACTAAATATGTAACTTTGATAACTAGAGGGACTTGATGTGTAAATTGTGAATGTTTAAGGGTGTGTTTGTATAACATGTTGAAATAAGTGTTCATTGTGTAAAATTGGGAAATTAAGGGTTTAAAATGTAATTATTGTTAATTTAAGAATCGAATTACAAGTTTGATAACTACAAGGACTAAAAGTGTAAGATACCGAAACTTTGAGGGGCTCTGATAACATGGATAAAAATGAAGGTTATTTTTGTAAATTGGTAAATTAAAGGACCTTATGTGTAAATGAAATCATGATAAGTGTTAAAGAGTAAATTATGTAATTATAAGGTTTAATATTGTAAATTAATTAACTAGAGGGATGTAATGTGTAAATTATGAAACTTGAAGGGTTTGGCATGCCATAATTAATTTATAGGGTATTTTTCTGTAAACATAAGTGATGAAGGGCTTGATGTGTAATTATTATGGAATTATGACTTAATATATACGTTTTGTAAACTTAAGGGACTAATTGTGTAAATTCTGAAATCTGAGGGGCTGAATGGTACAATATGTAAACTCTGATGGGACATTCTGAAATTTGGTAAAATAATAAGCTTGTTTGGTAAATATGGATATTGGAGGGATTAAATCATGAATTATGTAAATATAAGGTTTGTTTTATAAATGTTGTAACTAGAAGGGTATAAAGTGTAAAATTATGAAACTAAGGGGATTATGATGTCATTCTGAATAAAAAGGGTATTAAATCAGTATATTGAAGTATTTTCATGTTATACCTTTGAAATTGATGAAATTACGATTATAACCCTGAACTATGAAAACTTGTCATAATTAACCCTGAACTTGTGTAACTTGTCAAAATGAACATGTTTTCCATAATAAGCTAATCAAGGACTTAACTTGAATTATATCGTCTGAATATGGCTAAATATGGAAAAGATACTAATTCTGGAAACCTGCTAAAAGAATAGAAAGTTACTAAAAATAGAAGTTACTTATAATGGGAAGATAACTGAACCCCTTTCGTATTTTTGTCTTCAACTCCTTTAGGTTCAAGGAGGGAGTGATCTTGATCCCTGTCAGCTACTCTTTTGTTGTGCTTGCTATTTGAATAAGGTACAGATATTCTGCTTCTTGATAAGAGGCCTTCATTCTCTGATTATGATTCGTATTAGGGTTCCCTATACCATTGCTATGTTCCCTTCATTCATGAACTCCGATCTTTTGAACCATCATGATATTGAACCTTTTATGATTATGAACCTTTCATTCATGAACCTTTAATTATGAACCCTTGACCATGAACCTTTGCTTATGAACCTTTGCTTATGAACCTTGCTTATGAACCATGATTATGAACCTATGATTATGAACTTATGAAACAAGATATTGACCTATGCAAGTAAAGTAAAAACATGATTCATGATACTTGACCTTTACCCTCAGTTTGATACTACGAGCCACTCACTAGGCATGAGGGTTTCATGTCCATGTCAGTCGATGCACCGATGGCATGACTCTAGGGCAGGAGAGTGATGACCTGTCCCGTCCCTGCACGTTTATGTTTATGATTCATGTTTATGTAGAGGCAGATTATGGCCACCGGGGGCGTATGGATGCATCCTAGATTTGTTCATGTTCATGTTATGTTATGTTATTCATGGTGACTGATGGTGTGTGCGATACACGTCTTTCACACTTCGGGAGCTAGCTACTCCAACCCATGATTGAGGACACCCCTCATATTTACAGGATACCCATGATTGAGGACACCCCTCATATTTACAGGATACCCATGATTGAGGACACCCCTCATATTCACAGGATACTAAGAGGTCTCCCCTCTGCATGTTTACGATTATGATTATGATTATGATTCATGTTATGTTATGGGCTCGTAGTGGATTTCTGACTTCATTTACCATGTACCCTTTTACCTTTCCTTATGATACCATGTACTCTTACCTTTCATCTTGACACCATGTATTCATGCTTCCACCCTCTTTTACTCATGCAAATTATACATTATACTACTGCTTGTTACGTTATATCTGTTCACTGAGCTCTAGTAGCTCAGCCGCGTTTCTTTTCCCGCGGCAGGTTTTAGTTGGAAGCTGGGTAAGAGTGAAGAGACTTTGGACCTAGAAGACTTTGAGTAGAAGCCATTAGAAGAGATGTACTTATGGATTTGATAGGCAACTTTTATTTTCCTTTGTAACCCTTTGTATTGCAAGATTTCATTTGTAACCTTTGAGAACCATTGTATTACTATTGATTTTATGCTTTGTTTGATCTGATATGGAGCCATTTGTGTGATACTTCTACCCTTGCCGGGTTGGGGTGTTACAATTACTTTGTTTAATGTGTTGTATGTACCAAAACTTCGTAAGAATTTAATTTCTGGTCCTGTATTAAATAAGTGTGGATACAAAAAAGTGTATGAATCCGATAAGTATATCTTATCAAAGTCTAGTGTATTTGTAGGATTTGGTTATTATAATAATGGAATGTTTATGTTAAATTTGTATAAAGTTCCTGATGATTCTAGTTCTGTTTATATGTCTAGTTCTGATGTTGTTAATTCCTCATTATGGCATGCTCGTTTAGGACATGTACACTATAAAAGAATGCTTGAAATGTCTAAAGATGATTTAATTCCTGCTATTGATGGAAATAACGAAAAATGTAACACTTGCATGTTAACAAAAATCACTAGACAACCATTTAAAAGTATAACAAGGAAATCTGTAATACTTGAATTAATACATAGTGATTTATGTGATTTTCATGCAACTCCATCTTTAAGCAATAAGAAGTATGTTATCACTTTTATAGATGATGCCTCTATGTTTTGCTATGTTTACTTGCTACATGCAAAAGATGAAGCCCTAGATAAATTTAGAATTTATAAAACAGAAGTTGAATTACAACAAAATGACTTGATTAAAACCTTACGCACGGATAGAGGTGGTGAATATTATGATCCTGTATTTTTTCAATCCGTAGGAATCATTCATGAAACTACGGCTCCTTATACACCACAACAAAATGGTGTGGTCGAAAGGAAAAATAGAGCTCTTAAAGAAATGGTTAATGCTATGTTATCTTAGTCGGGTTTGAGTGACGGGTTTTGGGGAGAAGCCATGTTGACGGCTTGCTATTTATTAAATAGGGTTCCTAATAAAAGGAACAAGAGTACCCCATATGAACTCTGGTATAAAAAATGACCCAACTTGACATTTTTTGCGAGTTTGGGGGTGTAGGGCCGTTGTTAGACTTCTGGACTGTTAGGTCACCATAATAGATATAACAAAAGAATATAATTGAGAAAGATGAGAGAAAGAGATAATGTATAGGTCGATTATATCATATAAAGAGTAGCAAAGGTTTAGTAGCATATATGAATAACCAACGACACTCAAGTGAGAGGATACAATGTATTTATAGGGTACATGAGCTAGGGCATTGCCTAGCATAACCCTTCTAGACCAAAACTTAAGGCCACGGCCCATGGGCCTTCTACATAGGCCGAACCTAATATTAAACTTAAAGGCCTTAACTATTTGTAACGCCCCAACCCGACAAGGGTAGAGATATCACATTATGGCGACAATTCAAAGCATTCATACATATACACAGCGGAAGCCATAAAACATCATAAATAAGAAAGCCAAGTCAACACGACTTGAATCCAATACATAAGTCTCACAAGATAATGAAATACTTCAAAGGAAAAACATAACGAAATGAATCCATAATCAAAACGTCTAAACAACTGGCAAGACTAGGGTAGGACATCATCTAAGGTAAAGCTTCAACTAACTCTCATCCCAAGCATAAAATCCATCTCCCAGCTAGATACCTGCCGCACACGAAAAAGAAAACGTGCGGCTGAGCTTACAAAGCCCAGTGAACAGATACATAATACAAAGCAAAGATAACGAAACCGAAATATAATGAGGCACTGGAAATGTCATAGGGTATAATCAAAACGAAAGAGTAATAAGGAAACATAGGATAGTTATCTACCACGAGCCCATAAACTCAAAGTCATAATCTCAACATCATAGTCTCAAAGTCATAATCTCACAATCAGAGGGGATACCTCTCAGGCAACCAGATAATATGAGGGGTGTCCTCATGTATCAAAAGGGTGGAGTAGCTAGCTCCCATAAATGTGAAAGGTATGTATTGCACACAGTACCAGTCACCTCAAAGTCAATACTCAAAGTCATAGTTAAATCCACTAAACATACAAATCTAGGATTGCAACCCATACGCCCCCAAACTCAAAGTCATCTCAAAGTCATAGTAGCCATGGCAGAAAATCATAAAAGGGACGGTGTGAGAAATCACTCCTCCACACGAGAGTCATGCCAGTGGTGCATCACAGACATGGCCAGGTTACCTTCCTGGCTAGGTAACATAAAAATGGCTCGGGTATCAAACTAAGAGTCAGGTCTCAATGTCATATCAAAGTGCATCTCAAGGTCATAATCAGAAAGTATATCTCAAGGTCATATCAAAAGGTTCATGTCAAAAGGATCATGGCAAAGGTTTAAATCATAGCTCAACATCAATGCATAGGTGAAAAGACACCCTTACTAAAAAGGGTAGAGTATCCGTACCTTATGACGAAAGCACAAACAGAAACAAAGCACAGAAATAGGGAATAGCTCAAAGTCTCTCCTTCTTCACACCTAAAGAAGTAGAAGGGAATTACAATTCATTCTTAATTAACCGCCCTTCCATTTTAAGTAACTTTCTATTTTTAGCAAGTTTCCATAATTAGTAAGTTTCCACTTTTAGAAAGTTTCCATTTTTAGTAATATGGAGTATCATGCTTAGTTAAATCATTATTAATGGAAATAAGGTATCTTTTATCATATTTACACATTCGGTCCTTAAGGTTTCACAATTTACACTTTACACCCCTTTATTTCGAAAGTTACACTTTAAATCTTTAAGTATTCATAGATACACATTAAACCCTTAATTTATCAATTTTACACAATGAGTACTTATTTTAGCATGTTATACGAATGTACCCTTGAATATTCATAATTTACACATTAAGTCCCTCTAGTTATCAAAGTTACATATTAAGCCCTTTAATTTACAATTTCAACCTTTAATTATTAACAATTACATATTAAGCCATTAAATTACCAAAATAGCACATAACCCCCTGAATATATTTTATTATTCAAAACAGCACTAAGTTTCCAGAAATTACATATTTAGTCCCTCTATTTAATTAATTTACAAATCGAACCATAATATATCATTAAAGACATTTTAATCCTTTTAATCATAAAAGTTACACTAGACCCCCTCAACTTATATTGTATACGAAATGTACACAGTCCCAAATAAGTTCTAAAAATAACCCATGAGTTTTAAAAGTTACAAAACTCACCCAAAATATTTTAAAACCAATCGTATAACCTTATAAACCCACGAATTCAAACCCTAACACATCTAACCTATTTTTAATCATTACACAATCATTTAACATCATTAAATTCACTAGATCAAGCCCTAATTCACAATTTCCAGATCGTACGAATTTATTTTCCTCTTTTACGCGTTTTATTCCAAAATACGATTAACAAAATAATTTCGAAAACACAAGATCTAGACCATAACAATTCGTTGCAACATTTTTCCAGATCATATATGGTCATATTACACGTAAATAAATTATACTTGAAGCCTATAACAATCGTATGCCATTTTACATAGTTCATACACGTTTTCATGATTAATTTCTCAAATAATTCGTAGATCATGCATGGTGTGTTATACTCATTTTATCTGATGTTTATATGATATAAAAAGCACAAGAAAAATACCACACCAAGATTCGAACGTGTGGATTGGGCTGAACGAATTGTTCTCTACGCGTATGAGTGATTCGAACCAAGAATTCACCACGACTTCACAAACGACCTTCAAACCTTGTAATCATTTTTCGTAGGTCATATACAATGTAAGGATCTCAGGAAAAATAAGAAACGAATTTTATGGAGGTCGAACGATTTATAAACGAATTTACCTTAGTAACTTAGGCGCGACAAGGAATAATTCCTTAGAATCGATTCCAGCTAAGAAGAGCCTCAAAACTATTTTTCCTAGGTCAAATATGATATGAGGGACGTGAGAAAAATGAGAAACGAATTTCATGAAGATCGAATGAATTTTAACGAATTATACCTCACTTTTTTATTGCGACAAGAACAAATGCTCCAAGAACGAATCGTACAATGAATAGCTTCACAATGATTTTTCTAGGACTCCTTGGATGATGCTCAAACTCAGAAAAATGCTTTGGGAATTTTAGGGCTTCGAATGGAGGCTATATGAATTTTTTTGTGTGTTTGTTTTATTCTCGGCACTTAGGGTTTAAAGAGAAAACGTGTGGTGTTTATAAAAAAAAGATAGGGCCGAGTCAATGGGGAGGATATGACCAGAATTTCGGCAGCAATAGTTGGCAAGATAATTGTGATTGATTTGATTTATAATTTCCTTATTTGCTCTAATTTTAATTCATTTTAAATAATCATAAAACTAAGTATAACTTCATTCGGTTCTATTAGGGGTAATTTAGTAATTTTGTCACTTGTATAAATGTTAAATGAAGTTGTTAAAATTATTTGGTAACATACCTTGTCCATTTCCAGAAGTTCGGGATTGATTTGGTACTTTATAAACCTTTTATTAAATTTTTAAATTCATAGGGGCATTTTTGTCTTTTACCATGCTTTCAAATTTTTGGGTTTTACAACTCTTCCCCTCTAACAGAAAAATTTCGTCCTCGAAATTTGAAGTCGCAAGGTTAAACGAAGTCGTAGCAAGATGCAAACGATCAACAAAACATTCTCACGCTCGAGCAGGTTCTTTCAAACCAAGTATTTTCTCATGACTCAATCTTGCCGATCCAATAATTTCGGTTTCCTCAAAAAGACATAACGCTCAGGATTCGCATCAAAAGAATGATATACCAAACGTAATAGATGATAAACGTATCCCATCAGAAGAGGTTCAGGGAAGATGTAGGATTGACGGATTTTCGTCTGTGGAATAGAAATAGTCAAATCAGATGAAAACGTATCGAATTGTAGCGAACATGGGAGTAGTATATGAGTTCAAACTCTTCATATTTTCAATTAGGCTCGACTTCAGTATAACCTTTCTTAGGTGTTCTCATAAACAACCAGGTTTTGCTCCTCAAAATCCAAAGCCTCAATTACTCATAGCAGGTCATAATGAAACATAATCAACGGATGCGAAACGTACATATAGCAAAATGTAGGAGTACTTTTTTAATAGTAACGGATCGAATCCATACTAACCGAAAATAGACGGTAGAGAGTTCTACACAAAACCTAAGATTCTTACCGGAAGTACAGAGGTCAACCAACGCGTGTCGAATATCCAAACGTATCCAGTCGTATAACAATGAAAGCAGATTAAACGCATAGGTAGAATGAACCTAAAATCTCACTAATTACGGATAATTCAACAGAGATCAACTTCTAAACTTCTTAGGTATTCCCCAAGATATCCTATGCCCACAACAAGTGCACGTTATATGATGTAAGTATTATCACGTTGGCCAGACGTCATAATACTGGCATCATATAAATATGCCCTCATGATGGTCATACTTTATCTCAAATCGAAATCAAAACCACCTATCTTAATCCACCTAGTATTTCTACAGTCTCAGAGGTCAACAGAGCAATTGTCAAGTCAAGAGAGAAAACAAAACTATTCGCACGAGTGTCAAAATCCCAGATCGTCCAGCAGAAGTGGGGTACGCCGTCACAAGCATCATATCTTTAATAATTCGCCAAAATCTCTCAAAACAAAGTCATCACCGAATCGTACAAAAGATAAACACGAACTGAAATGATTCTAGGGAACTTAAATCATATGAGGAACTTATTACTAGATAACGAAACTTAAGAGGGTCAACGGAAATGGAAGTTAGTCGCCAAACTTCCGCCTTCATGGAATCAATTCTTCCAAACATGAAAGGTCTGTTTCAAAACTCCGCTCATTCAACACATCCAATCTCTTCAAGTCCGATAAATCTGTCCTCGTCTGTCTATCGATCGGGAAGTGAAACTACAACCGGGAACTTGTGTCTGGTTCATCGAGCCTCCTTCATTTCTTCTTGGAATGTGATGGGGTGTTGTGGATCTCTAGCACGATCTTTCAGTCTCTCCATCATACAGTCTGTTTCCGCTCTCAATTCATCTTAGTACAACCAAGATGAATAGGGAAGTGAGACTGCATGTCTTCGTCAGCTCCAGGTTCGCCGTCTTGACTAGACTTCTTCTGCATCGCCAACACTTCTGTCTTGTAAGGAACGTCTTCTCTCTTCAGGGTAGCCACCGTTGTTGTCAATTCCAGGCCATGCAGTGAAGTAATGCTTCTAGTTGTCTCAACAAGTATTCATCTCCCAGAATGCACAAATGATCGTCAAATTTCTAACAAGGTGCAAAAATATGATTTTCATGCTCTTCCTCGTTTTCTGAACGTACTGTTAAGTCATACCATGACCACTTGTCCAAGTGCTCACGAGAAAAACATTATTTATCAAATTCACGAAACAGTCAGAGCTTTAACTAATACCATTAGCGTCACTAACCGTCATAGTAGTCGATTACGAAAATGGGGGGGGGGGGGTCGATTCCAAAATAGACTCAATTCATCAGAAGGGAACTTCGCGCTCTGAATTTAAACAACTACATAATCGTTTCAGGGTGGAGAAATATTGGTTCCTAACAGTATTACGATTCAGCTTCCAGAAATCAATACATATCTCCTGTCATCATTCTTCTTTATCGCGAACAAAACTGACTTACGCCAAGAGAATGCACTTAAGCAAACTTACTTTACACTCCGGTGGAAAACTTGGTGGTTTAATCAGAGATCGTGTTTCAGAAAATTCAGGGTGCCAAAAGCGTTCAATACAAGGTTCATGCTCAGACGACTCAAAGTGCCAAATAGCTTCTAAGATAAGGTTCATTCATTAGCGTACGAAATGGGTTCTAGGAAAACTTCATACCCGTTAAATTAACACAAGAGACTCCAGAGTAATAGTGATAGTAGAGGGTTTATCAATCGGTAATCATGGTAGGGAGTTCAAAATTGTTGCAACGTTAAAGGTGAGACATAGAAGGGAAATTGTCCATATTTGAATGCTCAATTAGCCGATTCCTTGTCAGAATAAAATTGAAGTTAACTATCCCAAGATAGACGGATCACAAATCAAATCTTTATCATTTAAAAGTGGGGGAAAAACATTTTATACTCGTGGTTACACACCACGAGACTTCTCATAGGGACAGAGATGGATAAACGAAATCAATTAGTGCCGGAAGATTCATAGATACTTATCAAAAGCGAGAGACAAAGAACATATACAGTACGTCATCGCCATGGAGGTTCTCAGAATGCCCGAATAGGCATCAAGGTGATTAACAAAAGGATCAGAGTGAAACGCGGGTCTTTATCAAAATGATTAACAAAAGGGTTTGAAAATAAGGATCAAATAGTGTCAGGCCATTATTACGAAATTCTCAATGTCTTCAATATTTAATCAGGTTCAAAGCTTAGGTGGTGCAAAGCATAAGCTTTCACTTTCCAGAAGTAGTATCAACAGGATCTAACCAAAGGCAAGGCACGAATCAGGGTGATGCGGAAGCAAAGATACTTATGCAAATGCCTTATAGTCTACCCATTCCTCACCGGTCAAAATTTAGGTTCCTATGGGAAACTCCTAAAGAAATTTTCAAAGGTTGACTTACGAGCGCCTACAGGGGAAACTTAGTAGTCCTAACTTACACAGGTCAAGGGTAAATGTATTACGAAATCGCAGCCTGTCGCTCTGATACCATAATTGTAACACCCCAACCCGGCAAGGGTAGAGATATCACATTATGGCGACAATTCAAAGCATTCATACATATACACAGCGGAAGCCATAAAACATCATAAATAAGAAAGCCAAGTCAACACGACTTGAATCCAATACATAAGTCTCACAAGATAACGAAATACTTCAAAGGAAAAACATAACGAAATGAATCCATAATCAAAATGTCTAAACAACTGGCAAGACTAGGGTAGGACATCATCTAAGGTAAAGCTTCAACTAACTCTCATCCCAAGCATAAAATCCATCTCCCAGCTAGATACCTGCCGCACACGAAAAAGAAAACGTGCGGCTGAGCTTACAAAGCCCAGTGAACAGATACATAATACAAAGCAAAGATAACGAAACCGAAATATAATGAGGCACTGGAAATGTCATAGGGTATAATCAAAACGAAAGAGTAATAAGGAAACATAGGATAGTTATCTACCACGAGCCCATAAACTCAAAGTCATAATCTCAACATCATAGTCTCAAAGTCATAATCTCACAATCAGAGGGGATACCTCTCAGGCAACCAGATAATATAAGGGGTGTCCTCATGTATCAAAAGGGTGGAGTAGCTAGCTCCCATAAATGTGAAAGGCATGTATTGCACACAGTACCAGTCACCTCAAAGTCAATACTCAAAGTCATAGTTAAATCCACTAAACATACAAATCTAGGATTGCAACCCATACGCCCCCAAACTCAAAGTCATCTCAAAGTCATAGTAGCCATGGCAGAAAATCATAAAAGGGACGGTGTGAGAAATCACTCCCCCACACGGGAGTCATGCCAGTGGTGCATCACAGACATGGCCAGGTTACCTTCCTGGCTAGGTAACATAAAAATGGCTCGGGTATCAAACTAAGAGTCAGGTCTCAATGTCATATCAAAGTGCATCTCAAGGTCATAATCAGAAAGTATATCTCAAGGTCATATCAAAAGGTTCATGTCAAAAGGATCATGGCAAAGGTTTAAATCATAGCTCAACATCAATGCATAGGTGAAAAGACACCCTTACTAAAAAGGGTAGAGTATCCGTACCTTATGACGAAAGCACAAACAGAAACAAAGCACAGAAATAGGGAATAGTTCAAAGTCTCTCCTTCTTCACACCTAAAGAAGTAGAAGGGAATTACAATTCATTCTTAATTAACCGCCCTTCCATTTTAAGTAACTTTCTATTTTTAGCAGGTTTCCATAATTAGTAAGTTTCCACTTTTAGAAAGTTTCCATTTTTAGTAATATGGAGTATCATGCTTAGTTAAATCATTATTAATGGAAATAAGGTATCTTTTATCATATTTACACATTCGGTCCTTAAGGTTTCACAATTTACACTTTACACCCCTTTATTTCGAAAGTTACACTTTAAATCTTTAAGTATTCATAGATACACATTAAACCCTTAATTTATCAATTTTACACAATGAGTACTTATTTTAGCATGTTATACGAATGTACCCTTGAATATTCATAATTTACACATTAAGTCCCTCTAGTTATCAAAGTTACATATTAAGCCCTTTAATTTACAATTTCAACCTTTAATTATTAACAATTACATATTAAGCAATTAAATTACCAAAATAGCACATAACCCCCTGAATATAATTTATTATTCAAAACAGCACTAAGTTTCCAGAAATTACATATTTAGTCCCTCTATTTAATTAATTTACAAATCGAACCATAATATATCATTAAAGACATTTTAATCCTTTTAATCATAAAATTTACACTAGACCCCCTCAACTTATATTGTATACAAAATGTACACAGTCCCAAATAAGTTCTAAAAATAACCCATGAGTTTTAAAAGTTACAAAACTCACCCAAAACATTTTAAAACCAATCGTATAACCTTATAAACCCACGAATTCAAACCCTAACACATCTAACCTATTTTTAATCATTACACAATCATTTAACATCATTAAAGTCACTAGATCAAGCCCTAATTCACAATTTCCATATCGTACGAATTTATTTTCCTCTTTTACGCGTTTTATTCCAAAATACGATTAACAAAATAATTTCGAAAACACAAGATCTAGACCATAACAATTCATTGCAACATTTTTCCAGATCATATATGGTCATATTACACGTAAATAAATTATACTTGAAGCCCATAACAATCGTATGCCATTTTACATAGTTCATACACGTTTTCATGATTAATTTCTCAAATAATTCGTAGATCATGCATGGTGTGTTATACTCATTTTATCTGATGTTTATATGATATAAAAAGCACAAGAAAAATACCACACCAAGATTCGAACATGTGGATTGGGCTGAACGAATTGTTCTCTACGCGTATGAGTGATTCGAACCAAGAATTCACCACGACTTCACAAACGACCTTCAAACCTTGTAATCATTTTTCGTAGGTCATATACAATGTAAGGATCTCAGGAAAAATAAGAAACGAATTTTATGGAGGTCGAACGATTTATAAACGAATTTACCTTAGTAACTTAGGCGCGACAAGGAATAATTCCTTAGAATCGATTCCAGCCAAGAACAGCCTCAAAACTATTTTTCCTAGGTCAAATATGATATGAGGGACGTGAGAAAAATGAGAAACGAATTTCATGAAGATCGAATGAATTTTAACGAATTATACCTCACTTTCTTATTGCGACAAGAACAAATGCTCCAAGAACGAATCGTACAATGAATAGCTTCACAATGATTTTTCTAGGACTCCTTGGATGATGCTCAAACTCAGAAAAATGCTTTGGGAATTTTAGGGCTTCGAATGGAGGCTATACGAATTTTTGTGTGTGTTTGTTTTATTCTCGGCACTTAGGGTTTAAAGAGAAAACGTGTGGTGATTATAAAAAAGATAGGGCCGAGTCAATGGGGAGGATATGACCAGAATTTCGGCAGCAATAGTTGGCAAAATAATTGTGATTGATTTGATTTATAATTTCCTTATTTGCTCTAATTTTAATTCATTTTAAATAATCATAAAACTAAGTATAACTTCATTCGGTTCTATTAGGGGTAATTTAGTAATTTGTCACTTGTATAAATGTTAAATGAAGTTGTTAAAATTATTTGGTAACATACCTTGTCCATTTCCAGAAGTTCGGGATTGATTTGGTACTTTATAAACCTTTTATTAAATTTTTAAATTCATAGGGGCATTTTTGTCTTTTACCATGCTTTCAAATTTTTGGGTTTTACACTATTTATCAACCTATTACATATGACTATGACCAACACTTTACATAAAAAGTATTCCCAACAATCTCCCCCTAAGGGTTGGTCATCAAAGGTTGCTTGACGTCTTCTTTGCTTCTTTGGCTTCGACGTCTTTTGTATCTTTGTTCTTAGTTCTTGTTCTTTGTGATGTGATAATGTTGTGATCTGCCTTTCATCAACGTCTTTGTCTCTGGTGTCTTTACGTCTTTTCCACCATGCTCATACTTCTTTTGACTTTGATCTTTGTACTTCAAGTGATTCTCATTCTTTAGCTTTGATCTTTGACTTATGAACTTTTTCTTCGATCTTGGATGAGAAGTGTCTTTGAACTTTGAATGACATTCTGATGTTGGTATGAGCATGTGGAAATGGAATGCTGTTGATGATAATGGTGGTAATTATGGTCACAGCTAGCTGGAACTCCGGGTCTCCATAAGTACCTGCATGAAAACAGTTAGCAATAA
Source organism: Artemisia tridentata subsp. tridentata (assembly GCA_021014915.2). NCBI lineage: Eukaryota > Viridiplantae > Streptophyta > Magnoliopsida > Asterales > Asteraceae > Artemisia > Artemisia tridentata. Next base: position 245,523,188 of record CP139503.1, read on the forward strand.
AGTTTCTAGCACTTACAAGTTCGGACTTCGATCGAGATAATTAACAGCATAGTGTGAAAACTCTCTCTAATCCTTACAAAGGTTGTTCCTGAATCGGATACCCCCAAGAGGGCTTATACAGATATACCGAATTATATCAATGATTCAGGGTGAGCGGCTGAAGTATACCAAAGTATCACTCCACTACTGTAGACCGTTTGAAACCACCGTGAACACTAAGCGTAATCCTCAAGGGATTACCGAAGTGACATGCTGTCAGGGCTGTTTGATGTTGACCCTGGCAGGGATTTCCATTTATCACTGAGAATTATATTAGTAAATCCTCTCATAAATGTTCTGGCAGATTGCTAAGATCTGCGTAGGACTCAAATATTTACAACTAAAGCTTTTATTGTTGAACAGCAAGTGTAGAAATGTTTAAGTGTTCCTAAGAGATCTTTTGATGAATCTCGTGGCACTAGACTCGATAAGTGCGTTTTGATTTTAGTAGTCGGAGACTGGAGCGGTGTCTCCTGTTTCAATATCAACACAACTCGTAGTGTGAGTGTTGGGCTATAAAGTTAAAGTACTGCTGGAATATCAAAGTACTGTTGGAAGTCAAAGTACTGCTAATTAAGTCAAAGTACTGCTGCTCGTTGAAGGACTGTTATGAAAATATGTTTAAGGACTAATGTGTAATTCTAGAATGTTCGTATTAGATTAGAGTTATAATTAGAATTACTTGTCGTTCAAGTATTGTAAACCGACTAGGGTTTTCCTTGTGCCTATAAAAGGATCCCTAGGTTGGCATTAGAGATAACGATTTTTAGAGAGACAAGTTCATACGAATATTAGAAGCTTATTAGAGTATTAGTGATTAGAGTTTGTTAGTGAATCTGTGTAAAGAGCAGGTTCAAGGTTTTAATAATATTCGAAGTTGTTTATTAATTCTTCTTAGCTTTGTTGAAGTAGATTCCGCATACTTAGCAAAGTATATCAGTGTTTCATCATTAACAGTTTTGAATTTATTCAAGGTTGTTAAACCGTAGACAAGCTACAAGTTAGTTTGGTCAGAGTATATCGATCCAACAAGTGGTATCAGAGCGTGTGTGGAGACTCTGATTAAGAAGAAACCCTTAAAACCGATTTATCAACAAACCCTAAACGATGTCGACTAAAGCTGCACCAATCCCATCTATCACCTCACTCAGAATTCCTATCATCAAGAAGGGAGAATATGATCTCTGGAGCATGAAGATGAGGCAGTACCTTGCTAGTACAGACCATGCTCTATGGGATGTGATTGTCAATGGTAATGTTGTTCTTGACAACCTGTACATGTTGAAGGACAACCCAAACCACCTCAACCAACCTTGCCAGCAGCTACAAAGAGAAATCAAGATAAGGCTCTCAACATACTGTTGTCTGCTATTCCTGATGGTCACCTACTAAAGTTTCATGATGCTAAGGATGCAAAGCAATTGTGGGCTGCGATCAAGACAAGATTTGGAGGTAATGATGCTTCTAAGAAGATGCATAGAAACTTATTGAAGCAGCAGTTTGAAACTTTCACTGTTGGTGAAAGAGAAGGTCTTGATGCTGCCTATGACAGATTCCAAAATCTACTTAGTATGCTAGAACTGTATGGAGCAGAGGTATCTGTTGAAGATGCAAATTTGAAGTTCTTAAGGAGTTTTCCATCTGTCTGGCATGTGGTTGCTACTATGATTAGAGGACAACCTGGATTGGAGTCTATGGACTTTGATGATCTCTACAACAATTTGAAAGTGTACGAGCAAGAGATGAATGGTCACAGTTCTCAGAAAACTCACAACATAGCTTTTGTGTCTTCTGAAAACAGAAGCAATACTTCTACTAAAAGTACTGCTTATCCTTCTCAAAGTACTGTTGGTGATACACAGCATGTTTGCACAACCACAACTACCCCAACCCATCACCAACAAACAACACCAATTCTGATGATGTTGTATGTTCCTTCTTTGCACAACAAGCCACTTTACCTGTTACCTATCAAGAAGACTTGTTGCAGATTGAAGAAGATGCTTTAGAGGAGATTGACATAAGATGGCAAGTAGCCATGATCACTGCAAGGATCAAGAAGTTCATGAACAAGACAGGAAGGGGAATTGATTTCAAAGCCAAACAGGGTATAACTTTTGACAAATCCAAGATTGAATGTTTCAATTGTCAAAAGCTTGGACACTTTGCAAGGGAATGTAAGTTTGCAAAATATCAAGCAAACAGGATGATTGAACAACCCAAGGTTGAAAGAAAGGAGGTTCCTATTACTGAATCACAACCAAAAGCTTTGGTGGCTCAAGAAAATCTAGCAGAGATTGACTGGAGTGCTGAATTTGATGATGAACCTGTAACCTATTCTATGGTTGCAATGGAAGAGTTTGATTGGAGCATAGCTTTTGATGAGGAAACAGGATATGCTGTTTTGGAATCAAGAGATGGTCTTGGAAGCTTTGACTGGAGCATGGAGGATGAAGATGAACCTGTTCAGATTGCCATGGTTGCTACTACACCAAGTTCATCCAATGTCTCTGAGGTATGCTCTAAGTGTAATGATGTGTATCAAAAGTTGCTTAAAGAATATGTGACTGAAAGAGATAATTGTAGAACAGCTAGGTCTGAGGTAGCTGGTTATCAATTAACTTTAGAATCAATGGAAGCCAAAATATTAACACATGAAAATAATGAAATGGCTTGGGCAGAAAAATATGAGCAACAAGATTACCAATTAAAATTAAGTGAATGGAAGTTAGGATGTAAGGTGTCTGAATTAGAAAAGATTACTAAGGAAAGAGATGCTTTGTTAGAAAAACTTGGTAGTATTAAACAGGCTGGTCTATCACATGTTCAATTTGTTGAAAAACAAAGAAGAATAAACAGTAGAACTGGACTAGGTTATGGTGAAGATAGTAGTTCAGATGAGACCCCACCTAGTGATAAGGAAGAGACCCCACCTAGTGATAAGGAAGAGATCCCACCTAGTGATGATGACCTTACTAGCTCAGAAGAAAACACATCTAGGAATGAGGAACCAATTAGTGAAACACCTCCTGAGTTTAAGAAAGATAAGGGATACCACTCAGTTCCTCCACCCACTGGTAGGTTTCAACCACTTAGGACAGATGTTTCTCGTTATGGTGTAGACAACCTAGAGTTTAGGAAGAAGCTTACTAGTCAATCTAGTTCTGAGAAACCCAAGGATGATTTTCAAAGGGGTAATGATCAAAAGTTTCCTACAGCCTTTCAAACACAAGCAGTACCTCCAAAAACTTTTCAAAGTACTGCTAGACATTCAGCAGTACCTCCAAGAGAAACTTTTCAAAATACTGCTAACTATAGGAAACCTTTTAGTCATAGAAGAGGATTTGGGAATATGGAGAGAAAATTATGTTATGTATGCTATAGTCCTAATCATTTGATTAAGCACTGTGACTTGCACTCAGAATATTTAAGTCAGTTCCCAAAGAATAGACCTGCCACCCATAAGCCAAGAGAGACTAGACCAGTTTGGAATTACTCAAATAGGGTTAACCATAGTAATTTCTCTAAAGACTATAGGTACCCTCATCAGAAAAGATTGTTTTCCAAACCACCAGTACCTTCACACACTGATAAGTCTCAAGAAGTACCTTCTCAAAGGACTGATAAGTTTTCACCCAATCATGGTACTGCTAACACTTTTTCATATAGAAGACCTAAGAGATTCAATTCATATAAAAGGTCTTACACCTCAAGCAGAGTACCTAGATCAGAGAAACCTAAGGTCAAACGAAATTGGGTTAAGAAAGAAAGTACTGATGGGGAACAAGCAGTACTTTCATCAGATAAGGGTGAAACAGGGAGTGTTGTTGATAAAACAACACAGGACATGGGACTAACGCAAATAATCATTGACCATGCCTTTAAAACCAGTGGAGATTACATACTGAAGGAATTCAAGTATGTCACTCCACAAGGGGAACACAAGTCAGTAATGGCTTGGGTTCCTAAAAGAAACTAACCCTTTTCTTTTACTGTGCAGGGCAACCCAGAGGAGGAGCTTAAAGATCATATTATTGTTGATAGTGGTTGCTCTGGCAGCATGACAGGGGACAAGGAGATCCTGTCAGATTTTAAGGCATATTATGGAGGAAGAGTTGCTTTTGGTAATGATCCTGATGGAGGGAAGAATCACTGGCAAAGGAACCATCAAGGCTGGATGTATTGATTTTGAGAATGTTAGATATGTGAAGGAGCTCAAGTTCAATCTTTTGTCAGTTCTCAGATTTGTGACAAGAAGTACCCCATTCTGTTCACTGATACAGAATGTCTCATTCTCTCTCCTGAGTTTAAGTTTGTTGATGATCACTTGGTAACATTGAGAGTACCAAGAACCAATGATGTGTATAGTTTAGACTTAAAGAGTCTCAATTCTGCTGGAAGAGCAACATGTTTAGTAGCCAAGGCATCATTGGAAGAAGCACATCTATGGCATAGAAGACTAGGTCATGTTAATTTCAAGAACATCAACAAGCTGGTGAAAGGCAATTTAGTTAGAGGTTTACCTTCCAAAACATTCAAGACTGATCATTCATGTTTGGCTTGCAAGAAGGGTAAACAACATAAAGCTTCATGTAAGAAGCTTGGGGAAAGAGATATTAGAGAACCTTTGGAGTTGCTACACATGGATCTGTTTGGACCAGTTTCAGTAGAAAGTTTAAACAAGAAGAAGTACTGCTTGGTTGTGACAGATGATTGTAGCAGATTTAGTTGGGTCTTTTTCTTGGGATTCAAAGATGAAACCTTTGATGCTATCCATGACCTGATAGTAGCCCTTGAAAATCAATTGAGACTCAAAGTCAGAGGTATTAGATGTGATAATGGAACAGAATTCAAGAACAAGCATATGGATGAATTCTGTGCCAAGAAAGGGATCAAGAGAGAGTTTAGCATTGCTAGAACACCACAGCAGAATGGTGTTGCAGAAAGAAAGAACAGGACTTTGATAGAAGCAGCTAGAACAATGCTTGCAGATTCCCGATTACCTATTCTCTTTTGGGCTGAAGCCATAAGTACTGCTTGCTATGTATTAAATAGAGTTTCAGTAACTAAACCTCAGATGAAGACACCTTATGAGTTACTAATGGGAAAGAAACCAAACATTCGTTTTCTAAAACCTTTTGGCTGTTCTCTGACTATTCTAAATACTATTGATTCTCTGGGAAAATTTGATGGTAAGTCAGATGAAGGATATTTATTGGGTTATTGTACAAATAGCAAAGGTTTTAGAGTCTATGAACAGGAGTACCAAAAAGGTACAAGATTGTATTCATGTTGAATTTTTGAAAGATAAAGAAACTCAGAAAGGTAAAGGTCCTGATTAGATGTTTGATCTTGATCTCAAGTTCACTCCATCTATGAATTATGTGCCTTTTAGAGAAGAGAATCAGGCTAATCACAAAGAAGATGATTCACAGTACATTGTTCATGGAGTCAATGTTAGACCAGAAGATGTTCCTGACAAAGAACCTGAAGTTACTGATAAGGAACAAAGTACTGCTCAACCAACCAATACAGTATCTGATGCGCGTGATGTGTCGTTGCGGTTTAGCAGTTTTAATGCCTACTCAAGTTTTAAATTTATATTTAGCCGACTTATCAATAACACACACACTTAACGAGCAGTGTACCCGGTCAGTATGAATATAATGGTAAGTAGAGTGTCGATCACTAAGAGTGGAACGTATTATCTAGTTATTCTAATCAGTATTTTAATATATTAAGTTAGCTATACAACCTAATCTAACGCAAGGGGGTTCAGCCTGAGAGACTGGCACGATTTGGTTGCAATTAAATAATAAACTAAACCAATAGGCACGAATCAGCAAGTAGCACACACGTACACAGATAAATACTCGAGACAATAAGAGGGCTGTCCTTATGATAAGTAGTTTGTCACTTGTTTTATTGCTAGTGTTATATGAAGTGTATAGTTCGATGCAAAGCACCGAGATTAAGTCCTTTCTCGTTGGTTCTAATCTTATCGGGAGTAAACCTATATGATTACTTATGACTATCCTATTTATCTTCTCAACTTTTCTTCAGACCAAGAATACATAGCATCTAAAAAGGCAGCAGAGCATGGCGACCCGATCAACGCTCAGCTAGCCACAGAGGTTATCAATGCACTAATTAAAAGTCACCAAAGACACTAACATATAAACTTTAATTGATGAGAAAGAGTTTTAAGGGAGTGCAACCTTTCGTGTCACATTACAAAGCCACAATCTTGATGAATTAAAGTTTACTAACACAATAAACACAAAACTACTTAATGAATTAAACACATGCACACCTTTACAGCTTTTGTATCCTTGATTTGAGTGGTCTTGTGCTTGCTATTCGACTGAATCGTCCTTGGTTTCTGTTCGGTCTTCGTATAATATATACGGCACCACGAATTTGTCTGGTCTGGGTATTTATAGTTTCTGTCATGAGGGTGAGATCGCGCATCTAAGGAGTAGATGCGGCATTTACTTAACTTCGCGTGGGGTCAAGATTATAATATTCAGGAATATTTGTACACCGCAGAAGATGCGGCGTAACCCATTTTAGAGCGCCATGTCCTTGAATCTTGGATCGACTGTGAAATATTGATAGTGATGCGGGCATTATGATGAGATGGGCCATCTGGAGCAGATTTGACTTGATCTGTCCATTTCAGTAGACTCTCACTTTATGCATGTTTTCTCCATAATTAGTCCAAAATCGCAGTTCACCAAGCTTTTCAACTGAGAATTATAAAGTAACATTAAGTATCAATCCTCTCATAATATAATAAAAAATCAATAAGGATAAATGATAGTAATAAAATGTACTTATTTGAGTTCATCACAACAATACAGTACTGATGAATCAAGCCATACAAGATGAACTATAGTGCTTTTTCAGAAACTATAGCACATCCTATAAGATGAACAAAGAGGTTTAAGCTCAAAGAAAGGTAAATTTCAAGATACTGCCACAGTATTTGATCAAGTATGAGACCTTTTGACAGATTCTTGTGTTAGACTCAATGAACATGTGATGATTCCAATTGATATATGATTGATAATCTACATCTGGATTAGAAGAAATTGATGATGAGTGATCAAGAGGGGATTTTCTCGAACCAATAAGGATGTTACTAAATTGGAATCTGATTTCCAATCAAACCCTTCATTAGAGTTCATAAGTCATCTAAAGCAACATATGATCACCTCTTCAGTGATTAAGAAACAGTAAGTTCTAAGCAATATGTTATTAGCTTGTTTACAACAACAGATGAATCACAAGGATCCAAACCTGTTTGTGTTTTCTCTCAGTGAAAAGTAGTAGCTTATATGAAGTTGGTGAAGCATAGAGACTTCATTCGCTCAGAATCTGTATTTGATCACATGCAAAGGTCATGGTACAAAATGGTTCAATCAAAGAGATGAAAAGGATGTTATCAAATAAAGCGATGTTGCAAGATATCGCAAGAGGAGATTAGATGATATGCCTTGCAGATAGAGGCATAGGTATTTTTGCCTTGCATCATATGGATTTCTGTCTACCAAATGGATGTCAAAAGTGCTTTCCTTTATGGCACAATTTCTGAGGAAGTTTATGTTAAACAACCTCCTGGTTTTGAAGATCCTGCACATCCAAACAAAGTCTACAAGGTGATCAAGGCACTGTATGGCCTTCATCAAGCTTCCAGAGCTTGGTATGAGAGACTCTCAAATTTTCTATTACAACATGGTTATAGGAGAGGAGCAATTGATAAGACTTTGTTTATCAAAAGGGATAAGAAAGGACATTATGTTAGTCCAAGTCTATGTGGTTGATATTATCTTTGGAGCCACAAAGAAGTCTATGGTGAAAGAATTTGAAGAACTTATGCAGAGGGAGTTTCAAATGAGTTCTATGGGAGAATTAACTTTCTTTTTGGGGCTTCAAGTTAGACAAACAAGAGATGGAATCTTCATTAACCAAGAAAAGTATGTTGCAGACATACTTAAAAGATTTGACCTTCCAAATCTCAGGCCTGCCACCACACCCATTGATAACAATAAACCATTAGGCAAGGATGAAGATGGACAAGCTGTGGATGTCAAGCTTTATAGATCTATGATTGGTTGTCTTATGTACTTAACTGCATCAAGACCTGACATCATGTTTGCTGTATGCTTGTGTGCAAGATATCAGGTTACACCCAAGGTTTCTCATATGTATGCAGTCAAGAGGATTTTTCGATATCTCAAGCATCAACCAAAGTTAGGATTATGGTATCCTAAGGAGTCACCTTTTCACTTGGAAGCTTTTTCAGATAGTGATTATGCAGGAGATAACTATGATAGAAGATCAACCACAGGAGGATGTCAATATCTTGGAAGAAGATTAGTCTCCTGGCAATGTAAGAAGCAAACAATTGCTGCAACCTCCTCTACTGAAGCAGAATATGTTGCTGCTGCAAGCTGTTGTGGACAAGTTTTGTAGATGCAAAATCAACTCTTGGATTATGGATTCAACTTCAAAAATACTCCTATCAACATTGATAATGAGAGTACCATCTGTATTGTAAAGAATCCTGTTTATCACTCCAAGACCAAGCATATTCAGATTAGGCATCACTTCATTCGGGATTGTTATGAGCACAGGCTTATCAATGTGGTCAAGGTTCACACAGATGATAATGTAGCTGATCTACTCACAAAGGGATTTGATGTTTCAAGATTCAACCACTTAGTTGTGAGCATTGGGATGATTAACTACTAGGCTACATTTGAGGGGAGGCTTTAGTATTAGTTAGTATACTTTCTTTCAGTTCTTAATGAAAGTATTGGTTTTTAGTAGTTTAGTTTAGAACATATGTTGTATTTGAGGGGAGGCAACATAGTTATTAGTTAGAACTTATGCATGAGCCATTTACAAGTTCTTGGTTTAGTTTGAAGTGTTGATTGTAGATAAGAAGATGGAACGTACTGCTTTGTTACTTAAATTACTGGCTCAGCAACGTACTGCTTCAACGTACTGCTTACGTGGACGTACTGTTCCAACGGTCAAAAAATGTGGGGCTACGGTTAATTAATTCATTACGGCGGAGATAATAAGTCCATCAAAATGGTAACTTTATTATTTTGAGTTTGATTTGTTTCAATCCTATTTAAAGAAACTCTCACCTATTCCCCGCCCTTTTAACTTAATTCGAGATCCCTCATTCACTCTTCCACCACAATCTTTTTAACGAAACACACATTCAAAACGTATCCTTCTCTACGCTTCATCATGGCTAATCGATTCACAGTTAGCAAACACAACATGATCGCTAATTTAGACAAGACAGGGGACAATGTTGATTTTCATGCGATCATTGATTTCTTGACTGGGTCTTCCATCAACTACTCTATTTTAGTTGATCCTGACGTTATTGGTCCATGGATACAAGAATTTTGGGCTACTGCAACGGTTGAAGATGATTCTTTAATTAGGGCTACGGTTGCTGGACGAACTATTCGGATTTCTGAAGCCACAGTTAGGGATGCTTTGATGTTTAATGATGAAGGAGGAGCTGTTCGTTTTGACAAACAAGTGCTTTGGGACACTTTAAGCGATATAGGCTATGAGGGAGATCTTACGAAACTTACTTTTCAGAAGCCTTTGTTTTGTTCTCATTGGAAGTACCTAATTCATGTCTTACTTCACTGTTTAAGTCCCAAGAGTACTTCTTTTGATCAATTTGGTCAAAATATTGCATCTGCTTTAGTGGGTTTGGCTACCGATCAACGATTCAACTTTTCAAGACTAATTCTTGATGGTATGCTTTCACACATTGCTAATGGTACACCATTCTTAATGTATCCTAGGTTTGTTCAGTTATTCTTGAACAATCAACTTGAGGATGTCCCTAAACCTCAAAGTTTTTTACCCACTGTCAAACTTCCACCAAAGGTGTTTACTTTTCTATCTAAAAAGAGTATCAAGTTTTCTGGAACAAACACACCTTTGACTGCTCATATATTGGGAGTTGCACAAGTAGTTAGAGATGCAGAGCAAGAGCAAGAGCAAGAAGAAAACTCTGAATCAGCAAGTCATGAGTCTCCAGTTTCAAGAGAAGTTAGTGTTCCTCAACCTACTGCTTCTCAACATACTGCTTCTCCACATACTGCTACTAGGGAAGATGTTGCTCCTATGTCCATTCCTATCCATGAGGAGTCAGACCAAGGTATGAATCAACCACCATCTCCTAATGATTATACTTCCACAAATGTGTCTCAGCAATTTGAAGAAGAAGAGGCAGAGATGGATAATTATGCTTTGACAAGGGAGTTAAGGAGGCTGAAAAGGAGAGTGAGGCTCAAGCTGCTCAGATAGTCAAATTAAAGACTAAGTTTCAAAGATTGAAGAAGTTTGTTTGGCCACTAGTTCATCACCACCGATTATGGGTAAAGTCTCAGAAGAGGAGTGGTCAGAAACCTAAGAAGTCTTCTCAGTCAAAGAAGAAAAAGTCAAAGAAGCAATCTTCATTCCAATTGGGGAGGAATTTAGAGAATTTGAATGAAGATGCTGGATTTAATCAAGATGCTGGATTTATGGATGATACTCAGATGACACCACCTGAAAATATTCCTCAAGAAACTGTTGAGAGGAAGAGTGATGAAACAGAGCAAATCAATATTGAAGAAGTTGTTGTTGAAATAAGAAGTGGTGATACTGAGGAAGTAAATTTGGAAGGAGCTGATGTTGAAAGTACTGCTCTTGAAAGTACTGTGAGGCAATTTATAATTACACCTAGAACTTTGGATTTTGAGGAAGATATTGGTCCTTCAAGTCAAGTTCAAGAGGAAGTTGGCCCTTCTAAACCAGCTCAGGAAGAAGATGTTATAGCTCATACTAACAGTGATGATGAAACAATTGCTGATATTATGATTAATATGTCAAGTCAAAGAGGCATCAGTATTCATGAGGTTGAACAACAACATCATACATCTTCTCAACCTACCCAGGAGTTAGATCCAAAAGATAAAGGTAAAGGGGTCATGGTAGAAAAGAAGAAGAAGAAGCTGACATTGGCACAGTTAAGAGAAATTCAGATTGCCAAAGGTGAGGAAGCAGCTAGACTATTGCAAGCTAAGATAGATGCTGAAGAATCTAGGAAGCTTATAGTTCAATCACAAAGGCCAATTAGTAAAGCTAGAGAAAGGAATGATATGATGGCTTATCTGAAAGGTCAAGGATATACAGGTTTGGTGAAATTGACATATACAGAGATGAAGGATCTGTATGATGCTGTTAGGGAAGCTATAGAAAAGGATCTTGCAAGCATTATTTTGTTTTGAAGATAAGGAGCTTGAAGATAGAAGAAAGGAAAGAGCTGTTACAAGGAGCTCAAAGAGGAAAAGAACAACTGATGAACAACCATCAAAGAAGTTCAAGGATACATTTGAATTAAGAACAGACACAGTTGATGAGCTAAGGAATTATCTTAGAGTTGTTGACTTTGAACATCCAAAATTGAAAGAAGATGCTGATAAGAAGTCCAAGATATCTACTTTTTCAGTTGTAGAATCACAAGAAAGAGATTATCTGATCTTTCAAAGACAAGATGGAAGTTTTAGAGTATTCAATTCGTTATGGGATATACTACATCTGATTGACAGAGATGATATGCTTCAGTTATATCTCCAAGTGCAAACTTACTTTGAGCATATTCCACCACAAGGAGTAGGTTTGATATTGCTAGGAGATCTCACAACCATCTGGGAGACAGAGGAAACAAAGGATGGTACTTTGTGGGAAAATCAAGAAAACTGGGAGATTAACAGATGGAGATTCTTTGAATCAGTTGGAATACACGTTTTGGAGTTAGAGGATGGCACTATGATTCATATGCTAGCAGAACAGAGATATCCACTCACAAGAGATCTAATGATCAGGATGCTAGAGCATGGCATGGAAATGGAACAAGAGAATGAAGTAGCATTGATGGTCATAAAATTGTTCATCAAGTGGACAACTGAAGTTGAAGATTAATGCATAACTACTGGTATAGTTTAATTATTATATAAATCTTTTGAATAATAAGTACTTTCTTCAAAGTACTGCTAGTCAAACAGTACTTTCTCAAAGTACTGCTTGCAGCATGAAACCAGTAAAGTCTTTTGATAAAATCAGTAATTTTTTATAAGTGCAAAAACATTTTAAAGCACAAAGTTTAAACAGCAACAAATGGTTTTGAAAGCAACAACATGGTGTTAGTACTTGTACTACACAACAAATGGTAATCAACTCACCATGTTTAATAAACAAGAAAGAGTTTGACTCATCATGAGGGTACGACTCTGATGTGATTATCAAATCCGTTTTTAGTTGACAATTTACTAAAAATTGTATGGTTTTCAACTCACCATATCTATGTTAGTGAAGAGTTGGCTAGCCCACAAGATAATGGCTTTGTGGTAAAGGTTGTGGAAAACCATTATATGGTAATTAGTTCACCATGGTAGTGATTGTACTAAAAGAACTAGCTAGTCCAAAAGCAAACGGCTATTTGGTAAAGACTAATCAAATCCGTTGATAGCTGATGATTTGCTAAAAATCATATGGTTATCAATGTACCATGGTTTCTTAAACCTAAACATTGGCTACTCCAGAGTTAATGGCTTTGGTAAAGAGACATCAAAATCCATTAAGTTTTCAATGATTCACCTCTCACAGGAGTTAACACACCTGGAAGTGATGAGAATAGTATGAAACTTTTAAGATCTGATGTACCTATTGCCAATATGATGCTGAGTTGCTGAAAAGATAAGTTGCTGAAAAGAATTGTTGCTGATGAAGATTGAAGATACTGATTGCATTGATGATAACAAAACAACAACGAGACAGATTTCAAAGATACAACCTTTCCTTGAAGATAAAGTGTTGAAGTTAAAGAAATACAAAGGAACTTGAAATCAAGCAAGTAGAATTCAAGTTAGGGGAGGATTGTTGGGCTATAAAGTTAAAGTACTGCTGGAATATCAAAGTACTGCTGGAAGTCAAAGTACTGCTGCTCGTTGAAGGACTGTTATGCAAATATGTTTAAGGACTAATGTGTAATTCTAGAATGTTCGTATTAGATTAGAGTTATAATTAGAATTACTTGTCGTTCAAGTATTGTAAACCGACTAGGGTTTTCCTTGTGCCTATAAAAGGATCCCTAGGTTGGCATTAGAGATAACGATTTTTAGAGAGACAAGTTCATACGAATATTAGAAGCTTATTAGAGTATTAGTGATTAGAGTTTGTTAGTGAATCTGTGTAAAGAGCAGGTTCAAGGTTTTAATAATATTCGAAGTTGTTTATTAATTCTTCTTAGCTTTGTTGAAGTAGATTCCGCATACTTAGCAAAGTATATCAGTGTTTCATCATTAACAGTTTTGAATTTATTCAAGGTTGTTAAACCGTAGACAAGCTACAAGTTAGTTTGGTCAGAGTATATCGATCCAACA